>JAOEHY010010062.1:0-17456 GCA_025447955.1 Psilopsiagon aurifrons
AGGGTGGTGAGGCACTGGAATGGGTTGCCCAGGGAAGTTGTGAATGCTCCATCCCTGGTGGTGTTCAAGGCCAGGCTTGGACAGAGCCTTGGGTGATATGGTTTAGTGGGAGGTGTCCCTCTCCATGGCAGGGGGTTGTAATTAGATGATCTTAAGGTCCTTTCCAACCCTAACTATTCTATGATTCTAAGTTTGCAGGGAGGTTTTTGGAGGAAGAGGAATGAACTTAATTCCCTCCAGGCTTATTAACCACAGGAAATGAAGTCTGGCATTCTTGTTTTCTGAGATTGTGTGTGTAGGGCCACTTCAAGATTCTTCATAAAGATATGGCCTCTTGAAAGCTTTTTCTGTGAAGAGGCAACACTGTCATTCCAATTTGGATGTCTTTTGAAATAGAAAGGAATGAGACTTCTACCATAGTGTCTTATTCCAAATAATTTGATCTTGGGTTGGCTAAGCCTTTGTGTTCTTTTTAAGCGCAGTTATTGTAGTGAGGTGCAGAATAAAGTTGAAGTCTGATGAGACTGGGGTAGGAATATGAGAAAAACCTGAATGTTATATATCTGGTGGATATCCTAAGATAGCCAACTCCACTGCCTGTAGATATGCCAATAAAATAATGGGAATTCCAGTGAGTTTGCTTTTGATAGAAATGGCATAGTCAGGTCATTGAACTGCACTTACACTTACCTGAATCTTCTGTTTGGCCTGGTTTAACTTGCAAAAAGATAACAGTTACCCAGTTCATAAATCAGTTTGTGAATGGAGATTCTGGTGTTCTATTTTTGCTCTTTCAATAAACTAACAAATTTAGGTTGTTCAGAGGAGCAGTCATGTAGCCAGAATTTCTTTGCCAATAGCAGATTCATAACCTTTATCTCAGTGTTAGAATGTCTCCTTGCTCTTTACCAAGTAAGTTTTTCAAGCACTGGAAGGTAGTCCTTCAGCTTTTGGAGTTTTGATTCTTCTCTTTGAAAAAGCTTGGCTTGGTTTCTCTCTGACTTAAAGGTCCAATTGGCTTTTTGCCTTTCTCCTGGGTATCAGAACCACAGGGATTTGTTCGTCCCCGAAAGAGCTTGGCGTTGGCATTTTTGAAATGCAGTTCACTGTGTCATTTCCTCTGGGTGCCTGTAAGTGTATGAAGTGTGAAAGTGACAACTAATCTGTGGATTTGTAGGACTCAAATTAGTATAATAGAAGTGTTGGACACCTATGGAGTAATCTATAATTATTTTAGGAGAGGTGTATATAGGCTTCAGAATGACTCCTGCTATAGCTAATTCAACACCATTTTAAATTGATGAGCTCTGGACAGCTACTAATTCTAATAATGGATAATAAGGATCTTGTCTCTTTAAGTATCAGTGTAAAATCTCCTGCCTGTGCTATATGTAGGAAGGATTTTGGAGCTGTTCTGCTCCCACATTTATCGCCATTCTGATTATCAACATTATTGAGACAGGATGTCATGTGCTGTGCTCTTGGTACAGAATATTTGTTAGCTTTCACATTGGTAGAGGAAGCATGAGGTCACTTTCGCACGCAGGGTATAGATTTTATCAAGAATTTAAAAACTGCTGATAACATGAGGCTCAGGTTTTGCATGATTTAGATGATGCATATCTTTTATAATACACCTTTCAAGGTGCTGAGTGTCATTTAGCTGGTATGCCTGCTTATTTCCAACTGAGACTGATTAAGAAGATATTCTGGGGGTCATTACTATGGCTGTCTGACCTGCCTGATTTCAGTTGTTAGATGTTGCCTCCAAGTGGGTTTTAACTTACATTTGCCTATGGAAAAAAGAAGTTTCACCTTTTTCTGAGCATGTTGAAGTCCAGGTTGTGTTGATTATCTTGAGATGAATTTTGACAGTCCTGAAAACCAGGACTTCTAAACTAGTTAGCTCGTTGAAAGATGGGGCTTTGGACTTCTGTAGTCAAAAGTTAAATGACTAATGTGTTGTATCTTCAAACCTAGTATTCTAATTGAGTGTTTAATTGAATAGATGATACTTGAACATCATGTGCACTATATCATTAGCATACTTTTACAAACTAAGCTCTGATTATGAACTATTTTTAATTCAGTACAGTAGCAGAAAGTGAAGAAGTTGAGTAAAAAACTGGAATTTTAATCATTTTTGAATCTGGATAATTTCTGTAGTTACCTTGAACCTCTTTCTAATATATGTGTGGAAATAGTTAAACAGATGCATTTTAATCTGTGTAGCCTTTGTTGCCTTTTCACTCTGCCTATTTTTTTTTCCGGTAACTGAAGGGTGCTCGGTTAGGCTCCTTAATGATCAATTTGTGTTTGATTAATTGATTGAGATCAAACACAAAGCATTAAAAGAAAAAAGGATGCAATAAATAAGCCGTTTCTTTTGTATTTAAAAGGTACCATTTGTTTTTCTGAGGTACATTATGCCAGGTTTGAAATAATGCAGGTTGATTATAGGAAAATATTTTCCTTGCATATTCTAATGGATATAGTTTGTATTTTGCATGCTAATTGTCAAAAAACTTGCATGGGTGAAATATTTGCACTGGTAATGCGGGTAGCTTTTCATACTGAAGAAGTAAACACATTTGTGGCAGGCTTGTTTGTTCTTTTCGTAAGTGTAAACAACTTCAACACAGCTGAGCCTGGCAGCCTAGTCCATTTGGTTATAATATCAAGGAAAATTTAGTGATGTTGTGTAAGGACTGAGAGACTTCATTAAGCAACCATGTTTAGGAAGCTGAATATTGCATGCCTCATATGTGTTACAGACCATATGGAGAGAAGATCAAAGAAAAGCAAGGCTGTTGCTCTGTTGGAACGAGCGTAGGAAAATTTGTTTTGATGTAGAATGATTTTTGAAATGGTCTTTTTGTAAGCTACAAAATAATCCTTGCATTACCATTATGTAATGTGGAGGTGGTTGTATATCCAAACTAGTGGTGCAGATTAGGATGCAGCAGTTTTCTCTGAACAGTATAAAAACATTTGTCTTTTTCTTACAAAATGCAATTATACTAAAAATGGTAATTCCTCCCCTCACTGGGCAAGAGTAAAATTTGAAATGACAACTGAGGTTGATTTATTGCTTCAGTTACTCATACCACTCTGTGCTCTTAGTACCTGGGTGCTAATCTTTCCTTCCTCGGGATCCCCAGCCATGTTAAGGAAATAGGTGAGGACAGCTTGATTGCCAGGGAAGCTGAGCAGGGAGCTCTCTGTTGATCCCTAGGTGTGTTCTTAGTAGTACATCAACAGATGGGAAAAAGGCACAAAGTTTGTAACAGAGAATTGAGGCGGACTGTGGTTTCTTAGTGGCTTTCCATAGCAGCAGTGCCACTGTATTTGAATGTGGCTTAAAAGCAGGGGGAAAAATGAAATTGTCCTTAGACACACTGACAGCTCTTTGGAGGTGGTACCCAGGTCACACTAGATGCTGGAACACTGCAGCTGCTCTGGAGGGGTTGGAGCTTGTCATGTGGCAGTCTGTGCGTGCTGTGGAAGCAGCTGTTGTGCTGTGACCTCAGTATATAGCGGGCTAGGATTGGGACTGACTTAATGATCACAGGTTAGATGGACTTGTGTAAGGGATTCCTTATGTCTGTGTGTTCCTGAGGGTTTGGTACCCTCTCACTTGTGCTCTCAGTGTGTTACATAAGAACAAGAACAGGAGAGCCCTACATTAAACTTGCCCAGGAGGGACCCTGCTATGGTGCCTTGTGCCAGGTCTGAAGGGCAGAGCTAATTTTTTCATGGAATTGATGAGTATTTTAGCATCAATACTGCTTGGGGTCTCTTTTTCCACGAGAAGTTCAGCTGGGATGCAGTGAAAGTTCTAGAAGAGAGAGCAACCTGTCAAAATACACCTCTCAAGCTTACTACCAAATTATTACTTCATAATTTTAATTGACCTAGAAATGCTAGTTTAATATACAGTGTGTCATGGTGTACATAAGGCAGTGTTGACAGACAGGTTCTGGAAAGTCTTGTTGTAGCGGCTTCATCTAGTATATCCAGCTATATTCCTCTGTCAGAGGTTATTAAAATACTTCAGGGCAAGGCTTGTAGCTGGCCTTAATGCTGCTGCTGAGCAGCCTGTTTTAAAGTGTATGGTTTTGCTCTCACAGTGTTAAAGTGGATTATGTGAAATGTGTTTTCTAAACTCATGAGTGTGTGTGTCATGTGCTCTCTCAAGTGTTTTATTTTATTTATTTCTGCTGTCCCTGCCACTCTTGTAATTAGTGCCCTCAGACAAATCAAGTTCTCTTATTTGTCCCTAAACACTCAAATCCTGTCATGGCTTCCTGCTCAGTAACTTCTATTGGATTACAGGTGCATACTTTGCTTTTCCATTTGAGTTACTGGAATTTGGTGTAGGGTTTTTTGTCGTTGGTTTTCCTCCTGCAGGAGTGAGGACTCCTACATTATTGGAGAGCTATTTTTTTTTTTTCTCTTTAGAAATCAGTGCTGTCAAGTTTTCCTTTAGTCTGTTCAAAAGCCTTACTAAAATACAGTTTCTGTTTCACTCTGTTGTTGCTTTTCCCAGCTTCTCCACCAAGTACTGCCACACTAAATATCAGGCTACTAGTATTTAGAAATACGCATAAAGAAATCTTCATTTGTATTTTTATGTTTCCCATGTTGCCTCTGAAAATTTTTAGGAAAGTGTCTTAACACTTTCAGAACCTCAATTTTTGAGGTTCAGTAATGGTACTGCTCTCATAATGGAGCTGTGATACTCATGACACCAAATGTGCTCAGGTTAAGACAAGTTACGGTTCTGGTAAAATACTTTTTATTTTGCTCTTCACAAACTCAGCTACTGAATTGCTAAAAAAAAGTAAAGAAAGAAATGTGTTGCTGAAAAATCTTGTGTAAAAAATCTTAGTTATACCAGACCCAGGGCTGTGTAAATGAACAAGGGTTTCCTTTCCTTGTCTGCTGTTGAGACTTCTGTTGAGGTAGTTGCATGACTAACTACAGCAGAGGGTGGTGGAGGGAGGATGGGAAAGAGAGAGGCTGGAAAAGTTTGGTAGGAGAAGGAGAGAAAAGTATAGTTAAGAGTGGATAAATCTTAAAGCAATTAGGGGAAGGACCAAGATCGTGTAGGTGTAATATGGAGGAAGGGAGTGAGACAAGTGGATGGGCTATGTTTAATATTGAAGGTGAGACTGCAGAGCTCAAGCTGATAAACTGCTGGACAACTTAAACTTTATGCTGCTTCCAGTAGTAGGAATAGGAAAAAAGTGATGGAAGATGCTCACAGAAGAGGATTAGCATAAGAGGTGAGTAGTTGGTGTCCCTGGATGAAGATGGGGCAGTGATTTCCCTCTGGGAGTGGAGATGTATATGTAAGGAGAGGAGCAGCTCTGAGGCCTGATTTTTAAGACGGGGGCTATGATTGCTAGTGGTATGTATGCAGGGAAGTCAAATGCAGTTTGTAATCGTTGAAGGTCGCCTTTTCTTGGAGTCTTGAGTAAGAGCTACGATTTATAGAATCATAGAATAGTTTGAGTTGGAAAGGACCTTAAGAACATCTAGTTCCATCTAGTCCCCAGCCATGGGCAGGGACACCACACACTAGACCATGTTGCCCAAGGTTCTATCCAACCTGGCCTTGAACACTACCAGGGATGGAGCCTTTACCATTTCTTTGGGCAGCCTGTTCCAGTGCCTCACCACCCTCACAGTGAAGAACTTCTTCCTTAGATCTAAACAAAATTTTCCCTGTTTAAGTTTGAACCCATTCTGGAGCTTCATAACTTCTCATGCCATAATATGTCTCTGAGGCCTCTCATGCCCTTCTTAGTGGGTAGTCCCCAGAAGGAATGATAGCCTTTTCTTTCCAATGGCTCCATCTGCTTCAGGGATAAAGCTTTGTGTTGTAGACTTATGGATTTGAGTCCAGCTGTTTCCCCGTATTGTGCAAGCTGAAATTCTGTTGTTACTAGCTTTTTCTAAATGTTTTTTTTTTTTTTGCCTTTTCAAAAATATTTTTAAGCACAGATTTAAAAAATTGAAGTAATGAAGTCAGAAACTCATAGGACAGATTGTGTGAACAAAATGACTGTGAAAGCATTATGATATGATCAGTCTATTTTTTTGTTGTGTGGCTTGAAGTGTTCTTTCATTCACAGATGTCACTTGATGTAGAATTAATCAAATAATAGTCTTTGAATCTCAGTGTGTTGTAGAGATGCTTTGGCATACTCATCATACCTTATTCATGGAAATCCATGTGTTATATGTGGTTCGGGAACTAGGCTTTCAGCTATGCGTTTTGTGTAAGTTGTGTCCTTATTTATCACATGACCTTGCGCTATCCCTGTAAGCTCTCGTGGCTGCAGGGCTTAGTTATTGTAATTCCCTTCTCAGTGGATTAGTGATGAGGCTAATCTGCTGTTTGCAGCTTGTTCAGACTGCAGCAGTGTACTACTTACTGGGTTTCAGCTACCATCATCACAGTCAGCTTGCTTTGTGTTTTTTACATTAGCTACTTACTACATTGTCTAATGTTTAAATTAGATTTATGAATGCAGGTCTGAATGGGCATGCCTAGCTACATTTCAGGATTTTATTTTCCTTTTTTTTTTTTTTTTCTGTTAACCTGAACTAATTCTTCAAATTTTAGTCTTTTTTTTTTTTTTCTGCTAGATTTAGAAAAGGTTTTAGTCTGTGGATTAAATCATCCAAATACAGAAGTCTGTGTATAGGTGTCTCTGTCAAGTGGGTCTTAAGCATCCATTGAAATTGAAAGAGCATAGAGAATGATCCAGTTGGCTAGCCATTAAATTACTGAGAAATAAATGGCTAGTGTTAATTGAGATGCACTTGTGTATCCTACACATCTCCTTGGGACTAGTAGATACATGATATTGGGGACACCCAGTCCTTTTGGACTGGCACCCAGAGGTCAGGTGGGTTGTTCTAGAGCTTATTAAAAAAGTATAGAATCAAGCCCTAGGTATTTATTTTTTAAAGAAGATTAATTGCTTTTTATGCTCTGTATCCTGCTGACTAGATCTCCATGGGCTTTATTGGGACTTTGGATACAATCTCATATGTCAGCATCTTCATTTAGGTGTCCTGTTTTGGATCTGAAATTTACCTATGAGGCCTTTCACCCGTGTGATTTTTAATAAAGCCCCAAACCTTGACTTAAGACAGACTGCGCATTCTAATTAAAACTTTATTAATCTTAAATCCCTGAGGTACTGGAGTTCTTTAGTTCCAGAGCATTAAACTCTTCCAAAACTCAGTGTTTTTTAAATGCAGCTATTGTTTATGGCATTCAGCAGTTTTACAGTGATAACTTTGCTTATATTTTGCCTCATGGAACTCAGTGTGTTTTGCTATTCCATGCCTTAAAGAAAAAAAGTCGTATTTGCATAATATCTTTTATCAACTTAAAGGAAGACTTGTACACGTCTCAATGTTTTAGTTGCATAAAAATTGGGCGGAGATTACTTGCAAAGAATCACATCTGTTAATTTCTGTTTGAAGTGTCTCTCCCTTTGGCAAGCTTCTAAGAATAGTTGGTATGGTTGTCAAGAATTTCTCTACTGTTAGTCGGTTGGGAAGTATTTTCTAACTTCTTTTTTTTCTTTTTTTGGCTGAATAACTTGGATTTGAACTTGCAATTTAAACCTTTAGATACTCTTGAGTTCTCTTAGCTCCCCTCCTCCCATAGTCTGTGCAATTAGCTCAAGCACAGGATATTTTTTTGAGGGTTGGCTTTGAGCTAACATATGTTTAAAACCTTTGAATGTTTTTCTGACTAATTAAATACATGAAATCCAGGAGTACATGGGTTTGGGTTTAGTATGTCCACTGCATTTGCCACCAGGCTGATGGTATTTACCCAATAATAATTTTAGTCTGCTGTATTAAAATAATGAAATAACTTTTTAATGTATCCTGTGTGCTACGTACCAGGCACTTCTTACTGTAACTGCTGGACAGCAGCTGTCTTCAGGAGTAAAGAAGTTCCCAGTCCCCACACCTTGCAGTGGTTTAGCCCCAAGGACAGGGGCAATTCATGTGGTCAGGGCACCTAAGGGACTTCCCAGAACTACTGGGAGCACCAGGACATCCCACAAGGCCATTTGAGCTGTTAGTTTCCCTACTTTGTAATCCAAGTTGTACTCCTGCAGCAGGATGGAAGGAGAGGAGCTTTTTGAGTTTTGCAAGTGCTTAGGAGAAGTGCTGAAGCATGGGTTTGACAAAAGGGCAGAAAACAGACAAAGTACCTAAAGCATTCAAAAATGTTCCTAATAGAACTCCTTAAAAGTTGGGCTTTTTTCACTTTTGTTGTTGAGTTTAATTCTGCTATATTTATCGTGTTTACCTATCTCTGTATTGAGTCCAGGGAAGGAGGAGAAAATGAGCTCATGCATAGACTTAATGCCTTTTACATTCTGATGTAACTTCATGTGATCTTTCTTTTAACTGTTAAACTGTTTGGATGGAATTCCTTGCTAGTGTTGGATTGCAAAATTACTAAGAAAATAAATGTTTAGTTTCTGTACAGCTCTTCCATACCTTGTTTTTCCCTCATAGGCTGGGATGATGGGAGTGAATATGAGAATAGATCAGGTTAAATGTAAGCCTATATATGAGGTGAAATGCTGTGGTTTGTATGTTCCGTTTGAGTTATCCTTTGCTGGTTTAAATGTGATAAAGGGTATTTTGTTAAATTATATGCGGCAGTAAATGGTAGAGCTCTTCTTTAAGCCTGTGCTAGAAATGATGCCAAATGAAAAATGTCTTTGTATCAGATATGATTATATGAAGACGCATCCTTCTGAGAAAATGCATCTAGCAGTGGTTGCCTGTGGTGAAAGGCTGGAGGAGACTGTTACTATGTTGAGATCAGCCATTATTTTCAGCATCAAACCTCTCCAGTTTCATATTTTTGCTGAGGACCAGTTGCATGAGAGATTCAAAGACGTAGTAAGTACCCAAATAATTTATTTAATCAATTTGCAGTACAATTTGAGTAGTACATAACAATTTCTCTGCTCCTTGGGCAGTAGTTGTTGGATACAGTGACAGAAATGCACAGGTCTATAAATAAGGTAATATGCAAGTCTTTTGTAATGTTGGATGGAGATTTTTGAATCTTCATTTCCTGCATAAAAATGCCAGTTACTGATATCAAAGCTTCTTGTAGAGACAAATCAGAACTTCCTCATTTGTCACCTTGAATCTGTTAAATACTTGAATGTGTTGAATACAAACCCGGTGTTCTAACCACAAGCCACTTATCTTTTGTGAGCTTATTTAAAGTTGTCTTTCCAAGAGAAAATGGAGATCTGTCCTTTTTTTTTGTCCCTGTGCTTTCCCTATGAGTCAGCCTTACATTGCCTAAACAAAGTGAAACATCTGTCTTTGAAAATCGTAGATATGGTTATGTCTAATTTTAGTAAGTTCAAGTTAATGAATATAACGTTATGAGTGGAGAAGCAGTATTACAAGCTGACTATATATAGCTGTGGAGGGGTTTACTATTTTAGTGCTTAAAATGTCATACTGTCACATTAGCATATAATGCAAATAATATGCGCACTAATGTCGTGAGAAAAGTAACTGGTAAAAGTTGGGTAAGGTTATTTTAAATTGAGAGACTTCTTACCTAGTTTTTACAGGAGAAATATCAAAGAGGGCAAAAAGCTTTATTTCTATGTATCTACTTCTTGTAAATATTTATTTACTTGCTCTTACTTCTGTATGTGATCTGTGTTTTCTTCATAGTGGCCTGCAGGTGCCACTTTCTGTTCAGATATTTTGAATAGTTGACAGATTCTTATAGTTCAGGAGGCATTTCTGTTATTGAAGAGAGGTCTTGCAGTTGTGTTCAATTATCAGTTTGAACGGGGGATTGATTTCTTTTTTGTAATGTAATTGAACTGAAGTAATTTTTATGGTTTTTTCTTTTCACTTAGCTTGATGACTTCCCTTACGAAGGAAAAGTTAATTACACATTGTATCCGATAACATTTCCAACTGAGAGTGCAACAGAATGGAAGAAACTATTTAAGCCGTGTGCTTCACAGAGGCTATTCTTGCCAGTAAGTTAATGTGTAATAGGACAATACAGAAGTCTCTTCATGAGGCATAAAGCTGTCTTGTTAATCTGGTTTCTGCTTAGTTTTAAATTAAGGACTACTCCTCCTCCTAAAAGTTACTTCTATGATATCCTGAAAAAAACTCTCTGAATTTAACCCTTCTTCCGTGGCACTACTACATTATAGAATGAAAATCATTTTCTCATTTACTGCATTATAATACAGTATCCACGGTGAGAGGTGCAGGTCATGTCATCCTCTCATGGGTAAGGATTTATTACACCTAATCCCCTGCATGCATGTGTCTGAGAAGCGTATGAAGCAAGAAATAGGCTATTTTTTGCCAGTGTTTTGTGCAGCCTCTTCTTTGCTCATCTAGGATTCTTCAGAAACCTAAGGCTGGCTGAACCATAACAGTGTCAACTCTTTCCCAAATATTGTCTCATCTGGGGCTCCCTTACGCCTCTCCCTTGTTTATTAGAAAGGGGGGGAACGGGAGGAAGGTAAGAGCTCCTGCTATGGTAATTTTCTAGCTGGCCTGTCACTTACTGCTGAGGAGCCCCAGGATATAAAATACAGACTGAGTGCTTTTGCAGTACTGTTCTATATCAAAACTTGGTTTCACTCTACAAAAATTTTCCAAAATGAGAAAAGAGGGAATGATGACAAACTTGTTAAGTGCAAACTGTCAGTCTAAAGTGAATATGACAAATGTGTCAAGCTTCATTGTGTAGTGGCATCTTCTGCTTTATGAAGGTAAACTCAATAAAACTTAGGTTTGGTTTTAAATTTCTTTCCCTCACAGTTAATCCTCAAAAATGTGGATTCACTACTGTATGTTGATACTGACATCCTGTTTTTGAGACCTGTTGATGATATTTGGGCTTTTCTGGGAAAGTTCAACTCCACACAAATTGCTGCAATGGCACCGGAACATGAAGAGCCTCGTATTGGGTGGTATAATCGCTTTGCTAGACATCCCTACTATGGAGTAACTGGAATAAATTCTGGAGTCATGTTAATGAATATGACACGGATCAGAAGGAAGTATTTCAAGGTATGCATGTTGCCTTTATTGCATTTTCCATGATTTTACATCTTTTAATTCTGATTCTGTTTCAAATTCATGGGAGACAGCATTTTTCAAACTTGTAACTGGAATAATGTTTTAAAAATACAGTGTTTAAAATGGTATCTAACTTGTGGTTTTTAAATGTCATTCACTGTAAGACTTGGAATTCCTCTTTCAAGTGTGCTTGATTGTTTTAATTTTTCTTAGTTTTAGAGATCCTGTGACTTTTAGACAGTCTGCTGTAAATTATATTTGTCAGTAAGTACTCTGGTATTTTTTTCTTCACTGTAGAGATCCCAGAAAACAGTTAACATATACTGTAAACGACCTTTAAAAATGAGTGTAAAAGTGTGACCAGGAGGTGGTGCTAGAGCATTTAGTAAGCCATTTTAACTGAGGTTTCTAAGTTTTCATCTTTTATATTGTAACCTAGGAGATTATCACCATAAGAATCTTCTGATTTTCTTTGAAGTCATAGTTTTTGTAGATAAATAAATTCATCATGACCACACTAAAGCAGTGCATGCAGCAACAGAAATAGTCACTCTTTCGCAGATCAGAAGCTTTTTCTTCAGTACCTGAAACACAAGTAACAAAGCAGTGCTGTGTGATTATGCTGGGGTAAAAACGTACTTTCCTATTTAAGAAGTTTTATTAGGGAAAAGTAATGATGCAGTCTAAAACTGTAGGAAGGTACACCCTTAAGAGGGGCATTTTAAACTTAGAATCATAGAATGGTTAGGGTTGGAAAGGACCCTTTAAGATTATGTAGTTTCAACCCACAAGTCACAGGGCAAGGACACCTTCCACTAGACCATGTTGCCCAAGGCCCTGTGCAGCCTGACCTTGAACACTGCCAGGGTTAATAAACTTGTGGTAGACATTGCTTCTCCCCAATTTCCAACTTAAGAAACACTTAGCTTTTATCTTAATGTTCTTGCTGTGTTTTTTTGTTATGGAAATATAGAGAATTTAAGATAAATGGAGAATGGATTATCTCAGTTGTAGTTAAAGTAGGAAGTCCTGGTAGTTACAGTATGTAGCTGTAGTTTCCCGAAGAAGAAAGCACCTCTGTGTGTATCAGTGGAATTTTGTCTACTTTGTTGTTTTCCTGCTTATAGTATTTGGAGAAATAAAAATATTGAAAAGAAGAATGAGAAAAATAGGGGACTGAAAACTGTGTATCTTAACCTCGGACAAGGCATTTCTGTGTGATGTTTTTTTTAGTGTGGTAAACTCTGAGATAAGGTAGATGTTTATAAAAACTGTCAGAATTCTGCTAGTGCTTCTCAGTGTAACTGAAATTATCAACTTATTGGAAACCTTATGCAATGTTACCAAAATTGGACTTAAAATTTTTGACAGTATACAGATAATGTTGGATACTAAAATTGTCTTCCAAATTAACAGCAGTTTTCTAGAGGAAAATATAAAGTCATTTCTCCTTAACACCTACAACTGGCGGTTTCTTAGAATTGAAGTTGATACAAATGGACTTAAGTAGGTGAAATAATTAATATTTAGAAATTCAAAATGGATTTTTTTTTTTGCTTTTTCTTGATATTAGAGGGCTGGAGCTTTTCCTCGACTGTAAGGCAAGGCACAAATCCATATGTTTTTCTCAGGATCCTACTGTCAGACTTCAGCATAAGATAACATGATGTACAGTTGCTGGCAAAGTGGGCCTCTGGACTTCCTGTAGTGAGGAATCAGAACAAAAAGAAGTCTTGAATTGTCCTGAAAACATTAATCTTGATGCTCTTTCTCAAATTGTTCAGTATGTAGTGTACTAAGCGAGTCTGCTTAACGCGTTGCAGGGTTAGCATTCACACAATTAAGGGGAAGGAACTGAGACTGGAGTGAGCAACCCAGAGCTGCGCAAGCAGAAACAGAGTAAAGCTATTAGCAAGGCATATGATTAAAGCCCTTTCTAATGGCTTTAGTTAACAAAAGATTTTATTTATATACTTACATATATATATGGCAATTAAGGCATTCCTCTGCTTCACTTCAGTTGTTTTAAGTGTTAGAAATACAGCATTTTCTGCCCTTTATCTTCAGTCGTCATTCTTTGGAATCCTTCCCAGGGCTTTACTGTCACTTCAAACCTAAACTTCCCCTTCTGTTTCTGATGCAGGTATACTTCTGGCCCCTGGTTTTGCATGTCTTTTGAACTTCATATTTGTCCAGGAATGCTTATGCATGCACTGTTTCTAGACCTCAAACATTTGAGACTAGTGGTGCACGTCAAGAAATGTTTCTTCACCTTACTTTGAAAGTATTAAAGAAGTAAAAAGGAAAAATAGAAAGATGGTTTGTTCTGTGTGCCTGAGTGGGGTTTTGCTACATTTTAAATTTTTGATTGTGTACAGCTTTTAGCGTGGTTGCTAAGAACTTATTTCTTGCATTAATTTTATCTTCCTCCTTTTAATCCTATGCCTTTTTTACCCCTGCTTTCATGATCCTGTACATCTTCCCTGGAGTCTTAGTCTGATTATGTTGAGCAAGAAACACGAATGCATGGTTCAGATGCATGGTGTTTTGTCATATATGGATTTTCTGGTTCAGCTGAAGCATTTTGAAATGGATACCCTTCTTGATTTTAAAACCGTACCCCTGTATCTTTCAGGCCCTTATATACAAATGCTGAGCATCTAACTAAGCATCCAGGCGTTCTGCCTCTGTTTTGTATGTTTCTGGCAAGTATTATGTTTGTTGTTTGTTCAAGCTCTGAATTTGTGGAGATAGATACTTGCTCCAGTGTGACTGGCTTGCTTAGACTGTTATTAGACCTTATTGACAGTGACCAACATATTTATCAGTGGGCACTTTTTGGCACTGGAAGGATCAGAATTATTTTATATGGGAGACTTACCTCATGAACTGGGTTCATCCTGTTGTAGTCGTTCCACCGATTGGGACACACTGGGGAAGTGTCCTATAATATCAGGCTTGTAGTAGCATGCTTAACACAGTCAGAACAGTTTGAGGATGTCTAATTAGGGAGCTACTAGGTTATGTAAAACTTAGGAATGATAGTGCCTGATTATTGTTCTCATATCTAGAGAGTGTAGCCCAGGTAATAACTAAGCAGGAAATGAGTTTCTGTTATACAGTATTGATTATTGAGAAGTTGGCTTGGAGAGCACTCAGCAGGGGAACCATTTAATTTTTTGCTCCCCTAGTACCTAGCGTGTGGTCCCACAAGCTTGTGAAGCATCACAAGTCCCTAAGATGCACAAGCATCCCACGTTGTGTCCCATTAACTATTCCGGTCAAATACAGTAGAACTAGAAAATGCTTCATTTACTTACAGGAACGTCAAATTTATATACATTCAGGAGACTCAACACATTCCTCAGAGTATATAAGTTCTAGGAAATTTTGTATCTTTAAAGAGCTGCCTATAAACCTTTTTGTATGATCGTTGGGTGGCTAGAGCACTTGTCTAAATAGTGGAAACTTTGGATCAAGATATTCCTTCACTGTGATGGATTTAAAATTGTAGGTTCTTTGTCTATTGTAATTTCGGGCTGAAAGAAAAGACAGGCTGGAGCTGTTTGGTGCTTTTAAGCGTCTTTCTTTTGTTGTCACATTGATTTGTAAAAGTCAGGAGGAACCAGAAGATGAATAAATAAAACGAGCTGGAGACTTTAACCACTATTTACAGTGCTCACCTGAGTTGGAGAAAACCTGTAGTTCCATGTATTGTTTCAGGATTAAGTCTTCTTTTATACAATTATTTATTCAAGCGTCAGTCTTCTCAGGGCTGTCAGGTCTATTCATTTTAGACAAGCATCCTAGCTGCTTGACTATCTGTGGTGCCTAATGGAAGTTGTCACTCCTGGTCCTATCTGTCTTATTTGTCTTGTGTTTTTTGAGACTGTCTGTATATGTACATTATGAATATATGCACTTTGTACATAAGCGCATGTGTATACATATATACAGATACACATGCACACACATGTTTTTAAATGTAATGTCATTAAACAGTGCAAACTGGACATAAGACTGAAATCAGTAATGAGTTTCTGATGATTAGTGCCTGTCTGTTGTCTTTGCTAAGCAGCAGTTAAAATGGGAATGTAAAGTATGCAGGAGTATTTAAGAGATGGAAGAGGTGATGATGACTTCTGGAATTTTTCTGTGCATATAGACTGGAACAGGTATAGCAAATACCACAGATACAGTGTTTTAAGAAAAAGTCCTAAACCAGTGGTGCAAGATGTGAGCAGTCGTAATAAGGAAAGAGCTCTTAGAAAATCAAACAAGCTGCACACAAAATAACTCCAAGTAGTGTATGCAAAGGAGAGATTCGTGGGTTTACTTCAGACAAAAAAATGCCCCAAATGTAAAGTTGAGAGGGTTTTTGTGACCTAAGCCATTATACACTTTTTTTTTTTAACCATTCATTATTGCTGAAGGCCATAGACCCAGGAAATATGGTGAGCCTGTGCAAGAGCTAACTCCTTTCGAAAGGAAGGCTCCTGTCTCTTACCAGTTGCTTTTTCTGCTTTTCTTATTTACTTTGTCCTATCCTCTGGTGTTTGTTGGTCCCTTCTATGATTCAATTAAATTTGGTAACAGTAGGAAAAAGAAATCTTTCTGCTGGGTTAGTGAAATAAATTATCTCACAAGAAACATCTAGTATTAGCACTACACTGTTAATGCAAGAAGATAGTCTTCTTATCCATGTAAGCCCAATGGGCTTGCTCTCATTTGGCATAAAAGAAACCTTAAATTGGTCAATTGTTTGTGGGACACAGCTGCAGTTTTAGATATTGCTGCATGATACGAATTTTTTTCCTCCATTTTATATTGTCTTACTGGAATTAAGAGACTGGTAATACTAGGTTGCTACAAGCTGTATGTAACAGCTCTTTTAAGTCCAGCTTTAGCCTTGGCCAGGCAGAAGTCATCTGGGACAGTAAATAATGGCCAAACTAATGGCAGCACAGTATCTAAACCTCCTCAAAAACTCCACCATGTGGGAGAATATCTTAATGTCCTTATGTTCATTTTGTTCTTACACGTTTTCTTCCATTAAAAAACATGGAGTTTTGAGGGTTCAGTAGGAGCCTGACTGTACCAGCTTACTGGCATCACAGAAATGCCCGCTACTGCTGTGAGTCTCCTTTTCTTAAACCTCTTTATCCTTCCTTGCAACTTGTTGAATGTTGGAGAGAAAGTTTATATTCTGGAAATCCTTAAGCTGTCTTAGAGTTATTTTTCTCATATTTTCTTAATTAACTTTTGAAAAGCAATTCTGTCATCAATTTTGACTGAACTTGACTAGCCTACCTCTCACGCTGTATAACTATTCAAACTGTTTCTCTTGCTATGCGATTCCTTCACTGGTTTCATTACACATCAGTTTTAAGAAACTAATATGTAACTTTTCTATTTATACAGAGTTTATTGAAATATCGCAGTTTCCAATTCTTAAATCTGATAGCACTATTTATCAAGTAGTATTGCTTCTAGACATCTGGCAATGCTATAACTGCTTTGTATCTCCTTGAGATATGTATACTCTGGATTTCACTGCTATTAAAACAGTACAAGTTAAATGAAAGTTGTATGAAATAATCACTTTAAAAATATAAAGTCATATTTCTATGGGTTGCTCTAAAACTTTTATGTACTACTGTATATTCTCCTATGATTTTCCTAGTATCAGTGAGCTAATTTAGTTCTATTTTTAATTCTTGACATTGAGTCTAAATTTAAGCCTCAGGCTAAAATTCTATGGATGGCAAGGTTCAGGTGAAAGAGTAATCTTTACCCACTGTGATTCAGTCTGATTGACTTGCTTTTTGGAGGGTTTCAGCTTGGTGTTAAGCTGTGTTTTTCTTTTGTTTAGTCACGTTGCACTCAGCCTAATGATAATTCTTGCTAGAGGAGAATTCTTTTGTGCATTTGTTATGCCTGCTCTCATCTAATACTTGCAAGAAATTGCAGTCATAAATTTTTTAGGACAGAAGGGACTATAAGATTGTGCTTAGCTTCTTACGTAAAATAAGCTATAGATTGGTTTTGTACTAATTCTTGTCTGAAATCTGATAGCGTGTCCTTTTTTTCTTTTAGTCTTCAATTCTGAAAGCCCTCTATATTTGATGGCTGAAATGATTTTGAGGAAAGACTAAAAACCAAACTGCCATTTTTTTCACTTTCCAGTTAGTCAGTGGAAAGCTCTGAGAAGTCTAAAAAGCTCTAAAATTCTGTAGCTCTAAACTGAACATTTTGTTCCTGGTAATATTTTCTTTTTCTTAATATGGTGTTTCTGTGTACAGATCCCAAACCATACTGGG
>JAOEHY010010062.1:17466-41230 GCA_025447955.1 Psilopsiagon aurifrons
TACTTATTTATTTATTTTTCATCTTGGTTGGAAAGCATCAAGGGTACACTCCTATAATTATTCAGGAATCCTCTGTCTTTGGAACTTAATGTTGCTCCATCTTCAGTCTCCCAACTGATGTAGGAAGTACAGAGTGAGCAGCCTTGTTCCTTTTCTGTTCTAGTTGAGCTTAAATGTGTAAAGATGAAAAATTAGCTTCAGAATGTGTAACCTGGTTACACTGCAGACGGTGACACCTTTAGTAAGGCTGAGTTCACTGTAGGCCAGTTTATTCCAAGTAGCACCTCCTCAGCTGAAACCTCGGAGAACTCTCTCCTTTCCCTTTGAAGTAATTTTACTGAATCAAGAATTTGTGAATTAAGTAACAGTGGTTGATTTGGAGTCTTACTGCCTTTCACTAATGAGAAGTTGGCCTTTGCTGTGGAAGTTCAAGGACAGCAACTAAAAAAATCAGTTCAACTCAATGAAAATTCTTTTGAAAATCTTTGAAGGATTTCTGTTATTCTTTGTACACCGCTTTGTAGGCAGTATTTTTCTGCTGTGTTTGAAGCTATTAAATAATTAATTTTATATTGATCTGTTTTGTTTTTTTGAAGTTAACTTTAAAACCTGTGTATATTGGCACTCTGTGATAAATTGCAAGAAATGTGCTCATCCACTTAGGTGCATTACTTAAATCTAGTTTTTGTGTTAGATCCTACTGCTGTTTAAAAACCCTTGCTATTTTTTAGCACTCCTGATTTAAGGTCTTCGAGGGAAATCTTGGATACAAAAAATTAATGTGGCAGTTAAATAAGAAGCAGGAGATGCGTATAATTTTCCTTACAATAATAGAGAGGGAAAGCATATTGGAAATGCCTGTAACTATTTTCCTTAGATGTACAAATTTGTTTTAAAGGAAGAAATCATCTATGCATTTGAGATTTGTAATTTTGAAAAGCACATTACTGCGATTCTGTAGGGCATTTCTTCTTAATAGGAGTAATTTTCCTGAATGTGTGTCATTTTGCTTTTTGTTTAATAGAATGATATGACACCAGTCCGATTACAGTGGGGAGAAATTCTTATGCCACTGCTGAAGAAGTACAAGTTGAACATAACCTGGGGTGACCAGGACCTGTTAAACATTATGTTTTTCCACAATCCAGGTAAATCCATGTTGATTTGAAGTTAAACATTACAAAGTTGATCTTTTCTATGATGTTAAAAAATCATAGAAAGTGCTCTTAGCAGGCTTTTTGTGTAACTGTTAAAGGGACTTGTTGCTGCTTTGTTTTCTTCAAGTACTTAGCATTGAAGCTCGCTGGAGTGTAATTAACTGTTAGGTTTCAAAATAACTACAGAAATTTGTGAAGCTGCTCTAAGGAAAAAAAGGGGAAGATTAGTGCATTTCCTGAAGTTATTTTGATATTTAATCCAGAGTTCCCATTTTTCTGCACAGAAAGTCTTTATGTTTTTCCTTGCCAATGGAATTATCGCCCTGACCACTGCATCTATGGAAGCAATTGTAAGGAAGCCGAAGAAGAGGGTATATTTATTCTTCATGGAAACAGAGGTGTTTACCATGATGAAAAACAGCCAACTTTTAGGGCTGTCTATGAAGCAATAAAAAATGTAAGTGCTTTCAACACTGTATTTGTGAAAAGCTCCTTTTTTTGTCTGTTTCATCTACAGTGCTGCATGTATTTTTTGTAGGTTTTGTTGATACCTTGATTGCAACAAAGTCTGTTTTTTTTATTTCTCTCCTAAGTGGTGCTAAGTGTTTCGCAGGCTTTTCCTTTCCTGCTTAGACAGAATTACAGTGTATTCTTTTTGTGGTGAGCTTGTTCTGAAGGGTAGTGTATACTATGTCTAGGTTAGGGTTCTAAAACATTGCCTTTAGCTGTCAGCATCTACTTAAAAGGCTTTATTCCCATTCCTTTAATTAAGTACATCTGGTAAGCTGTTTATATGAGTGTTTGGAGATTGCTAGAAGCTTCATTCTTCTGGAGACTTTAAAATGCAGGAAAAAACCCTGACCTTCTTCCCGTAGTTTGTGTGTATTTCTGGCAACATTTAATTGTAGCTAGATTTGGACTGTAGAAAATAATTTTTTTCTTTGTACTGTGTTTTGACCTTTTTCTAGAGATTCAGTGTATTAATGTGTTGCTGTTCCTTTAAATATTAAGTGCAGTGATTTCATTCTGCAAATAAGGCATCTAATAAACTATTTATCACTGCATCAGTATACTCACTGAAGAGCTGTAAAATTTAGCACTGATGCACATTTTAATGTAGCAGGCTATTGTGTGTGTATAACCTTCAAAAATCAATAGTATATTTTAATGGTGCTTTATTACGTGTTGTCATGTGGATATAAAGATGAAGAAAAGTACTTTTGAGGGTATGAGAATTCATTGCACAGAAAGTGAATATATTTCCATAAAAATACAATTTCTTTGTTTCCTTTGAGCATTGTCAAAAAAAGAAGAAAAATATATTTCTTTATTATCCCATTTGGTTTATGAATATGGCGGAGAAAATATGTAAAACACTGCTGATCAGGGGTAATAAGATGAACAAAATTATGTTACTTTGAAATGCTGGTTTAGCTTATCATTTGTTTATAGGAATTATTGCATTGTTGAATTAATGACTTCTTTATTTCACCCCCATGTTAAGCATAGTATGTGTTTGAGCATCATTCAGTTTAATGAAACTTCAGTAATACCATTTTTCATACTGTTATTTCATTATAATTTGATAAGTGTATTTAAGGCATTTGTCAATCAAGAAAGTTACTGTTTAACAAACAAAGTGCTAGAAATCATTTTAGATCTGTAAATTTTTAATTCAGTAATTTCAAATTTCCTCCTGTGTATCTTGAATTGCTTATATTTAAAGATCTCTCTTGTTAAGGGTATTAAAAGCATTAGAGAGTATTTCTTGATTTAGAAGTGTTTTTCAGATACTGCATTCGAGAAGATGAGTTCTTAAATGTACTTGTTTTCTAAAGGTTTATTAAATATAACATTCAGAGGCATGTTTATAAAATTCTTTAAAACCCTTTGAATAATGATACTCCTCTGTGTTCTGGTGACCTTTAATCTTCTTTCTTTAACTTCCTTGCAGTATTCATTTGGAGGTGATCTGGTTCATTCCCTGTTGCAGCCCCTAGAACTGGAATTACGGAAAACCATGCATACATACTGTGGAAGAGTATACAAAGTGTTCATAAAGCAGCTGACAAAAAGCGTAAGAGACTTATATGCCAGAAGATCAAAGGGAAGGTGATTTTACTTCAAGCTGTTTAATCAAGAGACTGAATTAACATACTTCTCAGAAGGTGCAAAAAATCTAATATAGCTTGAATTGGCTCTCACTATGCCCACATAAAAGTTTACTAGCACATGTAAAAATGAAGAAAATATTCTTGTCATGAAGAACAGGAACTTTTTTCTGCAAAGCTGACTTTTTGCTCTTTTGAAGTTTAATCACTGCTAATGTTTATCTTTAATACAGTGATTTAGGTGTTACTGGCTTCTACAGTCAGTAGTTTTAGTCTGTATAATTCAGTTATCTAATGATCAAATGAACAAAGAAGAAATGCAGATGGTTCTGTTTGGGAGTGTACCTCATTGCCTGAAATTCTGTTAAACTGTGAATGTAGCAATAACTGAGGCAGCAGCACTAACCTCACTTTAAAGGTGCGAGCCTTTTTGTAAACAAAATTGTTTACAAGTGCAGAAAACACTCTTTTCAAAGAAATGTGATGTAATAATTGACAATCTGTATGTGCCTTTATGTGTTCATCTCTTACATGTTGAAGTACTGTTTTGACAATCTTGTTTTGCATATCTTAGATGTAAACTGCACACTATAAATACGATGTTCTGAGAAATTAATACTGGCATGTGATACTAGTTTTCTCTGTCTGTAGATGGAGAGACTTTTTAATGTACAGCATTTGTTTCAACATGGTCAAAAGGTAGAGCAGATTTGAGGATTGGTTGGGGTTTTTTTTGGTTTATTATAGCAAAAAAATTGTGTTGAAGATGTTTGCCTTATAACACTTTTTAAAAATTCCTTGGGTTTGCAGTTTTATAGGGCATTTTGGAAGTAGGAAAAAAAACACCAGTGAAAAGCTGTTGCTGTAGTATTTCTTTACTAAGAATTATTACCTAATGATTATTATGGAGTATTAAAGTGAAGTGCTGTAAGTACCGAAAAGTGAAGAGCTGTAATAAGAGTTCTGATGCTGCGTCAGACTGTATTCGATGGGTTTCTTCGAGTATATATCCTGTTACCATTTTTTTTAATTACATGGCTTTAAAATAATTTTGGGGCAGACCCTCAGCTACATGAAAGCATTACTGGCAGTAGAGTGATAATGATTTACAGCAGGCAAAGATCAGGCTTTGTTTAGTTTCTTAAGTTCTCTAAGTGGAAAACAAAAAATGTTTTGTTTGTGTCGTGCAAACTTTCTTTTTTTCAGAGGAAATCATGAAGAAAAAGGCTTGAGTTCTAGTGTTATGGTAAAATACTATTTAAACCTGCATGGTATGAAATGTATTTGATTTGTAAAGTATATTCAAACTTGGATAACTGGTCTACCTGAGATGAAGTCTTCAGAAAGTGTGGTTTTTTGGATTCCAGATAAGTTCCTGTGTGTTGAACTTGGAGGATCCACTCATTGACTTGCACCTTCATCCCAACCCCATTTTAGAAGCTAAATTTTTGTGGCTCTTTCCTTATCAAAGGTGGGCTTGCTCTGACTCCCAGGTCCATGTGAGCTGGACGAATGCTTTAGCAATGCAAAACACGCTCTGTTGTAAGCAGATTTTACATTCTGCTCCCAATCTCCCTGCTGGCTCAGGGTGTACATTTCTGGGATGAGTCCTAGGAAGCAGTCTGCCTCACAGTAGTTATGGTCTCTTTTCCTTGCTGTGTCACCTTTTGAAGTCTGAAAATCTAAAAATCTGTGTGAAGGTTAATACTGTTATGGACTGATTTTGCAATATTCAGTGCATTATTTTTTTACATAAATACTGATTTTTCTATGAATTTGTCTTCAGATTTCTTTTTTACTTGTCATGTGTGGTTTGTATTTGAAAAATATTTCTTTTGGCCTGTTCTTTTGTTTGTCTTTGCATAGATGTTCAGATTTGAATTTAATTTTAGTATGTTGTATGCATGTCAAGGTACTACTTAAACCCTGCTTAGCCATTTCAGGAAAAAAAGTGGAATGTGAACACCAGCAGCAGCCTTTCCACTTAAATTTCAGGTTTTGTGTGGGATTAGAACAAAAAGGGTTAATTTTGAAATTTATCATAGGATAAAAATTCTTACTTCATGCTGATTTCAAGCAGTGCTTAGCGTATCACAGGTAGCAGAATATAATATCATATGCCATAGTTTTTGTATAATTTTCAGTAATATAAACTGCTCACCTCGACTATCCGTTCCCAAGTAAAAATCATGAACACTTTAGAAAACTTAAAAGACAGCAAGTGCTTAGTAGCTTCCATTGTGTAACTCTGGAGTATTTGTTTTGAATAAATGTTTAGTCCTGTAGTTCCTATGTCTTAAATTTAGAAAAATGACCTACCTTTAAAAATCTGACTGACAAAACATATACAGACAGTAAGAAGACTGGGAAGCTGAGCAGTGATAGAAACTAGTTGTAATCCCAGACATTTTAATACCTGATTTATAAGATTATATGCACACATATGTAGGAACTTAGATACAGACAGGAAATCTGCGTTGCTGTCTACTTTTAGAAACTGCTTTCTTTGTAGACATAGTAAGTACCAACAAAATAGGACCTGAAAAATTATGAAACTTTAGAAATCCTGTTTTTGCCAATTTATTTATTATAAATTTCTTTAATACTAATGAAATTATAAAGTTTCATAGAAAAATGTAAACATTAGGAAATGTACATTTGGGTTAAGATAAATGTTTTCGTCGTGCTTGATGTCTCTGTACCGTTATTCTGTCTCTGTGTAAGAGGGATCAGAGTCTCATGTTAGAGGTCTGTTTGAAGATGTCTTATCTTACTTGTTTGAAGTTCTGTCTCTCTTTGTAGACATTATGAAAGGCCAGCTCTCCCTTAATGAGACCGAAGCACCCTTATCTGTGGTACTTGCACATCTGCCTGTTACCAAGCCTCATGAAAATGTCTTTCCAGTTATTTGTAGTTTTGTCAAAATTTAGACTGAAGGTCACCTTTTAATGCCAGTTGACTGTGTTTTGGAAAGATCTTGATTTATGTTTAGAAAGGTTAGAAAAGAGATTTAGAAGAAAATATTTTATTTTTTCTTATTCTGATTTTAAACAGTTGTTAAAGCAGTTTGGAGTTGCCTTTTGCTGGGTTTGACCTAAATTGGGTCAAGTTATAAACTTCTGGCAAAAAGTTTGGAAAACTGAACTTTTTTTTGTCGATTTGTACAATATTTCTGTCCATATTAAGTATATTCCAGCCACACTTTCCATGTGCTTTCCATGCTTCTGACTCTGCCTTTTCCATAATAGGATGGCTGAGAATGCAGTCTTCTTTCTTTTCCTCCTCCCAGATTACACTTCCCATCTAGACAGCATTGAAGAGGAAATAACTGCAATGTAGTGGTGGGAGGAGGGAATGGTCTGGGTCTGCTTGAAAGGTTTAGAAGCAGAACATGGAAGAGGCCAAGCTGGAAGTGTAATGAATTATATGTATGTGCATTATTAGGCTCTCTTTATTTTAAGCAAAAGTAGAATGAAGCACTGTTGCTTATTTGCTCTCATTTATGGATGTGCTGGTATTTGTGGTGGATTAAATGGAGTGAAACTGAGTAGTAAAATCAGTCTTCTACTTTTTAGACTTTTGGTTTCTCCTGCCTGTTTTATAAAGGTGTCTCCAAACATATGGCCATACTTGGAATTTCCATTTCTCAGAAGCCTTAAGTTCTTTTTCATTGTCTGTTTTGTGTTCCCAATTAAAAGATTTTCAACTGTCAAGTAGGTTTAACAAAATATCCATTTACTGACTCCATATTTTTTTTTTACCTGATTAAGTGGAATTCTGCATAATTAAATGAATGTGTAGGCTGTTTGTGTCTCCATTCTTAAAAAAAAAAAAGTTGTCCATTTTGAATAGTTATTTTTGCATTCTTTCCCGTGGTATCTAATGTGATTAGCATAATTATCATAGCTTCCCTGCCCACTTCACTACTTTATGAATGAATAGCATTTGGGGTAGCTTCTGTAATTCTGTGTACTAAAATATGTTTCAGAGAACTATAAAGTGAAGGTATGGCTTTTTTTTGATTAGCAGGCAGTGGAATTTGCTGTAGCATAGACAGTAGAAGTACGAAGTAATTGCAAGGTGCTTCTCATCACTGTGGATCTTGGAACTGATCTTCGATGTGTCTGATGTAGCTGTTGCTGTCGGTCTGAGTGCTTCTGTGCACAGAAGCACTCAGAAGTGATGTTGTAACTTGTATTGTTCAAAAGGAACCTGAAGTGGTTTTCTGTTGTGTTTCCAATCTCTCTGGATATCTTCTGTTCCATCTCTTCAGTTCTGGCCAGCTGTCATGGTTTAAGGCCAGCCATAAACTCAGAACCATGCAGTCACTCCCCCCCTTTGCCCCCTCTTCTGGGCAGGATGGGGAGGAGAATTGAAAGAATGTAAACCCCAAATGTTGAGGTGAGAACAGTCCAATACCTGAAGTATAATATAAAGTTAATTCTACTAATGATAAGGGAAATATCAAGGGGAGAGAATACAATTGCTCACCAGCTGCCGACCCATACCCAGTCTGACCCAAGCAGCGATTTCAGCCTTCCCGTGACTCACCCCCAGTTTCTATACTGGGCATGATGTGCTGTGGTATGGAATACCCCTTTGGCTAATTTGGGTCAGGTGTCCTGTTTCTGCTTCCTCTCAGATTTCCGTGCCCCTCATCACTGGCAGACCATGAGACTGAAAAGCCCTTGATAAGGGTAAGCATTACTTAACACACCGATGTTTTAGTTGTTGCTATCAGCATTGTTCTCAGACTAAAGCTGAAGCGCAGCACTGCACCAGCTACTGGGAAGGAGAAAAATAATTGTTACAGTGAACCCAGGACACCATCTAAATTTATCTGTGTATTTGAGAAGAATAACTTAAAGTCTTACAAAGTTTTGCACAAGTAACAGCCAAGTTTCTTGTTCAGGTTGCCAAAACAGGCAAAGCATGAACCCAGCAAGTCAAATCTTAAAAAATTAAACACAAATGTATGCACTTTGAGTTCCCTTGGAAAAAAAGAAAAATGTTGTTTGATTCAAATTTAGCCCTACAGAGAAATGCTTATAACTTGTTTTCTGCGTTTAACTGCCAAGTCTTCAGTAACGCACAGTTGCTTTGTAGTCCTAGAAGACTACTAGAAATTATTGCTCAGGTTTAAAACCAGATGATGTTTGCAGAGGTAATGGTGAATGTTCCACTTCAGGAAGTGAGGAGAAAATCTCATTTTAAAGTAGTTCTCAAAACCTCTCTCTTGTAACCACTTAATAGATCCATGTAAGAACAGCTTGTCCTCCAAGGTTGTCATAAAATGTAAGATTTGTGGTTCCCCACTGCGTTTTTAAGCCTTTGTGGGCCTATTAAGATTGTAAGTTTCTTAAAGGAATATTAAATAATCAGAAATTCTTGCATTGAAGAAATTCAATTGTGTCTCTTCAGCTTTGCAGTTGCTTTATGCACAGCTGCATTCGATTCTTTGGAGTCCTCATTTAAACTTAAGAATGTGCATCTTCCTGTATATTTGCTGGCAAATTTCTACAAGGCTCTTTTCTTCTCCCCTCCCCCTTTTCCCTGCACTGCTTTTAAACAATAATCCCTAAGCTCTTCTTTCATTCTAATGCTTATAAAAATGACGGGAGATATTGCAGAGACCTGTAATTAAAGGAGGACCTGTAGTCCTACTGTGGGTGGAATTCTTTGTTTTCTTCAGATTGTAATTTGAGGATGTTTGGGTAGAAGGAATTTTTGAGCATTTAGTAAATTCATTATGTGCCATGAGTGAACAACTGGTAGTTTCTTCCCTGAATCAGTATTGTCCCTGTCCTCTCTTATGATAGATGTTTGGCTGCTGTCTGCCTGCTTGATCTATATGACTGCAAGTTCCTTTAATCAGAGCAGTGACTGTCACTCCTAGATCTGGATTTTAAACGTGCATCCCTTATCTGGGTGCCACCTCGGTTGAGCAAACCTGGGACCTGGTCTGTTTCCACTTTCAGATGTCTATCTTTGATTTCATTTCCCTGTTTTAGTTTCCAACTGGAGCTGTAAGGATAAAACAGTGAGGTAATGGGTTCAAACTTAAACAGGGGAAGTTTAGCTTGGATATGAGGAAGGAATTGTTTACTGTAAGGGTGGTGAGGCACTGGAATGGGTTGCCCGGGGAAGTTGAGAATGCTCCATCCCTGGCAGTGTTCAAGGCCAGGCTGGACAGATCCTTGGGTGGTGATATGGTTTAGTGTGAGGTGTCCCTGCCCATGGCAGGGGGGTTGGTACTAGATGATTTTAAGGTCCTTTCCAACCCTGACTATTCTGTGATTCTATAAGGAATGTAGACATTTTCACAGCAGAAGCTAGAGAATTACCTATTTCTGAAAAATAACTAACAGTTTTTAAATACCCTTCTATCCTTGAGTCTTAATTTCTGATTTGGTAGTTGTAAGGGTCAGCATCCTTGGTTCAGTCAAATCATTTGACTTTTTCTGTGTCTAGCCCTTATGTGGAGGGGTGAGCAGCTATCTCCTAAAAGACTGGTTCTGTGTGTACTGTGAACTCCAAGAGAGGAACCATCAGTTACCACTGTAGAGCCTTAGTAGACCGCTACCTGAACTCTTTGAAGCCAGCAATAACTGTCCATTTGCTGCTGTTTAGTGATAGTGAGTTTAGTGGTCTTCTAATGCTCATGCTGAAAGGGAGGGAAAAAGATGCAGTTATTCAGATCTCCGTGTTAGTTCCTGCCCTGCTGTCTTTCTAATTCCACATGACAGCTAAAAAATCCCAAACACCAAAAGCCAGTTTTCTGCACCTGGGTCAAAGCCAGAGGAGGATAAACTTGTTAGCTTCTCGTGACACATTAACACATTCATTCTCAGTCAAAGTCCCATTTCTTCCCTCTCTGCTGTTTTCCACGGCAAAATTCATAGATTTGTTTGCCTTTTCAGAGCAAAGCAAAACCTTGGGAGTTTGCTTTAATGAATGTCCCCTTGAAACCAAACAGAATTCTGCTAGGGAAGGAAAGGGACTGTGAAGTTTGTTTACTAGGGATTGTTCCTGCACTTCAGACTTCTTTCTGTAAGGTCATGGGGTGCAACTGTGGAACTTGTTTGGCTTCCTCCCCACATAAGGGAGTGCTGCTAGATTGTGCTGCCCTTCATTTCCTCACTTATTTCTAGCAGTGAGCACAGATTTCTGAAATTGCTTTTTGTTTATTCCTAAATGGCTTTTCTGTTTTATCTAGTTCATATTAAATTATTAAACCAAATGAGATGAGCAAGTTATTAGAGTAGCCTAATGCATTTTCTACTGCCTTCATATTCTGGGAGGTTGCTTTCTCTCCTGTTCTTCCTTCAGGTCCTTTAATATATCCTCATTCTCAGAGTTATGATCTGGGTACAACAGGTTCATTTTTTCAGTTATGTCTATGTCTTATGAATCTTAATGTTCTGCCAGTCATTTGTGAACATATTTTACTAGAACAAGTCGCATTAAATCAGTCTGTAATGTTCATCTGAATTGCTGTGAAACACAAAGGCAGATGTAGGAGTTATCCTAAAGTGCAAATCTTTGTGGTTGAATTAATCAGTATTTAGGGCATATATTTTTTAGGCTCATAAGAAAATGGAAGCAATATAATCAGTTTTTAACTCCTGATTTAAGACTAGGAAATTAAATGTAATTAAAGATAACTTAGTCTGACTCACTGAGCAGATGGTGCCTAGGAGACATTGTGCTTGCCATTGAATATTGTGGAACTTCAGAAGTATGATCTCATGCAGTTTCTGATGTGTCACTGGCCCTCCTGATTTTTAATCTTAAAATATTCTGCTATGTTTCATTGTCTTGTTTTACATTTTTATGCTATGGTTAGTGTTGTTCAAGGCAAATCAGGATTGCAGATCTAAACCCAAGAAATAAAACTCCCTTTTGCTACGCAGGGTGTGTTATATGCTATATTTGACTTTGATTTGGTATTTTTCACTAGTGTTGTGGGTAAACTTGATGTATTGAGGGTTACTGCCTGTCACAGGGATCATCTTTCCTGGTTGCTGTTCCTGGCTTAACTCCTTTCTCCACTCTTGTATCCTTGCGGCCTGTTTTTTCCAGGAGTTTGTCACTCCGTCTGTTCTTTTCATGATCTTCCTGTGTTAGGGTGGCTGTTATGCCCATTAGCCAGTATTTCTCCTGCTGCCAAATGCTTTCAGAACTGAGCTGTTGGCTGTGGTGAGCTAACTATACCATCTCCAGCCAAAAGGGTACCCTGGAGCGGGTATGCTGCTTTCTGCACAGTGCTAATGGTTGAGCACACATCTGGGAACGTGAGCACACATCTGGGATTGTAAGTGTATTCTTAACCCAAAATAGTTCCTAAGCACTGCTGTGTATTTATTGCCTGTAGCTCAGGGAGCAAACTGAATTTTTCTTTCAGCTTTGTGTAGACTATTACAAAGTTTAAGGCTTATTTCTCTGTAGAGATAAAGACTTTTTTTCTAGAGGCATGCTTTCAGGCAGAAAGCTTGGCTGATGAAGCCATTAAAATTAAACCACTGTGATCGGAGCCATTTTACTTGCTTGAGGCAGGCAGGCTCAGCAAGGCTTTGGAGAATAATGTGAGCAAATAGTAAGTGCCAGGGCACCTGGTGAGCAGTGAAGTGGGGAGCTTGGTCTCTGCCCTGTGCCTATAGGTGCTGGATAGTTGCTGAGGGAAAAGCGATCTTCAGTTAACTCCTCTTTCTGTGCCATGGATGGAAAATTGAACTTACGACTTCAAAAAGCCCAGACAAAGTTTTTAGAGAAATTACAGACTGCAGTAGGGAGTGCACAGGATGTAAAGTTGTTTGGGCTGGAAAAATTAACAGCCGCAAATGGCCCATTGAAACATGGTTTTGCAAAGTACCTTCTTCACTGGTCCATAAAAGCAATGAATAAAACTAGTGAAAACAAGTAATGGTAGGGTATTGCTTAAAAACTGGATGGATATCTTACTTTTGCAGTAATCCTGTTTGCCTAGCCTGATTTTTTTTGGCCAGAAGGATAGGGTGTAACTGATGAAAATTGATTTAACATGATCAATAAAGTGTTAGCAGTTTGCTATTGCAAGAAAAAGGAACATCTAGAAAATTTGGTCTAGTTTTGGTGTATTAGACCTGAAGGAGTCTCAAAATGAATTAGAAGTTGCTTTGTTAATGTACATTTGTCAAATAGTACATGGGGAAGAACTCTTATCCAAGAAAAGTTTATTTTTATAGTTTTTAGAGTCTAAGGTTGAATTAATACCTTTCTGCAAAATACACGTATTTTAAGGACACCACATCCTACAGTGTAAGTCTATAATAATTATTAGATACAAAAATCCAATTGCTTAGGAGTGAGAATTGTTGTAGAACAGACACATTATCCTCTTAGAGCTGTATCTTTTCTCTGAAAATATGTAATCTTTAAGGAAGAAATTATATGGTGTGTTGGGCCTATTGCCACTCTTCATTTTCATCCAAATTACAGCTCTCTGGGCATGCATTTTTGTCTTGGTATCAGCAAAGCAAGTGCCCATTACCGTAAAGAACACTGGAAAGCAAAGCTCTGAGGCAGTTCTGTTGTGGTATCTCCTGGCAAGGTTGCAAGTGTCAGAGGAGCAAACATAACTGTGTTTCTTAAGCAGAACCATTTAGCAGCGCTTTGCCTGACTGAAAACACTAGCTCATTGCTTTGAAGCGCTATCTAAGGACAAAGGAAATATAGTAACATACAGTCTGTAGCAAGAACGATAAAAACAGACCTTCTGCCCTCCTCTAGAAAACCTCAAAAATCCTCCCCTAATTATTTGTACTCAAACAAGCAGAAGTTTCAGGAACTCCTCAAAGTCCACAAGGGATTTCACTGTTGCTATTGATCTGAGAGTGCTCGATACTATAGCGATGGATGGCAGCATAAAACACTGATAAATCAATTAAAAGAGTTAAGCTTTGGAGTGTGTGTTAGTTCATCTAGTCTTATCCATCATATATAACAAGCCATTAAATTTCTTCCTGTTAATTTGTAATGAACCTAGTAATTTGACTAAAGCATAACCAGTCCAGCTAAATCACCTTTCAGAGAAGTGTCCAGTCCTGGTTTAAAGACATGAAGGGGGAAAATATTTCCCTTTGCCAGTTTGCTTCAATGGTTCATAATTCTCACAGTGATGGGTGTATGCCTCATGTCTCATTTGAATTTTTCTGGTATCAGGTTCTAGCCATTGATTTTAGCCTCTCGCCACTGCTTAAAGAGCTCCTTCATATCCTGCAGTTTGTTCTTACGGAGATACTTGGATGGCGTAATCAAATCACTTCTCAGATTTGGATAAGCCAGGCAAATTCAGCTCATGAACTCTCTTCACCAAAGTGTGTCATTTAAGTTTTGTGGCTCTACCTTCATCAATTTTCCAGTCCTGCTTAAAATAAGGACACCAGGATGGTATACAGGATTTCAGTATAGTTAAGGACTTGGTAATTTTGATACACAGGTAAGATTTTCTTAGTAATTTCTGAATTTATATACAGAATGCTCACGTCAGTTTACTTGCCATCCCTGGGGTAAGATCTGCAGTCCTTGATGTGGAGGCATTTGTCTTTGTTAAAATGAGCTCAGCCTGGTGCCATATCACCACAGTAATGGAGACTCATCTGCAAAACGGATGTTGTTATTGCTGGTTATCATCTTGCCAGGTATTGTCATCTGCATGACTTCGTATTTACTTCCAAATTACTGATGAAAGCTTTTATTAATGTTAACATCTGTTATAACATCACTGGAATCAGATCTTTGATAATACTTTTCAATCAGCACTTAGTTGTTGAGAGTGCCCATTTAATCTTGCAAAATTTTGATGTTTGTGTTTTTTTCTTTGCATTATGTAATTTGAACTTCATAGAACAAAAGAATATATTCAGGAATAGATATCAGATTGGTTTGAAAGCTTTCTTTTCCTGGAAAACATATATATTAATTCTGATTGTTGTATTTTCTTTTAATTCTTTTCCAGTTAATTGTGTTGCAATGTTTGTAATATTTTATATGCTGGAAAATTCTTGGCTACACGTATCTCAGTATTTTGAATAATGCTAAAATTATTGAGGTTATCTTCTAAGATTTCCTGGGAATGCTAAAATTTATTGGGACTATCAACAGCAGCATTCTCGAGGAAATTCTGTAATGATTTCCTACTCTAAATTGTCTAGATCCACTGATTTGGAAACATTTATTTATGGTCAATGTTTGTTTAACTTTCTTCTGGTTTGCTAATGTACAAGAAAGTATTTCAACATCCTCATGTGACACAAATGTATTTCATTTCTGAATGCAGAAGACTTAATTGAATGCTTTTGCACAATCAACAACACTGTCATTAGTAGTGAATCTAGTTTTATTTCTTTTGTTCTTAATTTATTCCAGAAATTATGGCATTGTATTCTTAGTCCTTAATTCTGTCAGCTGCAGGGTATTTTTCTTTTATTCTCCCCATAATACTTCCCAATTTTGCAATCTGGACATTATGGTAATTCCTACATAATTTAGTAATTTTAATTTTTACCTTTTGTTATTTTTATCTTGCTGAAACTTCACTTGGCATCATCTTTGTGTCTCTGCAAGATGCTTCTCTGCCAGATGGAGTACTGGACAAAGCTGGCTCATCTGCAGTTGCTTTCTGCATCTTTTCACCTCCAGATTTGGTGCAACTTTCCTTGACTTACAGAAGATAATGCTTTTGCTTTCTTTCTTTGACCTTGTGTGTTCATACGCAAGATATGAAGCAGGCTAATCGACTCATTATAGGAAATTACCACGAGAAAAATTAGCAGATTTCAAGTCTGCTACAGACAGTGCTCAGGAGAAAGGAAGATGTGAATGGGGATAGGGGGTTGTTTTCCAAGTGTTGCTTTTCAGGTCTGCTGATATCAGTAAACACAAAATGCCATGATACCATCTTAATGTCTTGAAGATGTGTTGGAGTCTGATATCTTGTCAAAAAGAGGAGATACCCCAGCCCTTTATTTCCTTTGGGGTCATGCTACAAGGTTCAGAGAGGCTCTGATATGGTATTAAACAGAAGATGAATGCCCCCTACCCCTATCATCTTAGTTTTGTGCAAAAAAAGTTGGGTGTGCATGTGTGGGATGATCAATACAAAGACACAAGGAAATGGAAGAACCCTTCCTCTCAGCATCTAATATTTTAATATCCTGATTGAAAGCATGACAGAGAAGAAGGTACCTTATGAGACTTAAATGACTGATGTTGTATCCACTTTTCATGGATGTAGAATACCTGGTACAATAAATAAGAAGTAGTGATGTTAGAGCCTAAGCAGCAGAGACCAAATGCAGGTTAAGAACAAGCAAAGTAGCGCCCAGAACTTTCAAAAGATTGCAGAATCACAGAAGGATTAAGGTTGGGAAGGACCTCTGGAGGTCATCTGGCATGACCCTCCTGCAGAGGCAGGGCCACTGAGTGCTGGTTGTCCAGGGTTGTGTCCAGACAGCTTTTGAACATCTCCAAGATGGAGACTCCACAACTTCTCTGGGCACCCTGTGCCAGTGCTCAGTCACTCTCACAGTAAAAAAAGTTTCCTGATGTTCAGAGGGAACCTCTGTTCAGTTTATGCCCATTGCCTCTTGCTAAAGCTGTTGAAAACCCAAACCCCTTCAGAGAATGAACCTGATGCCCATTCTCTTCAGACTGTGACAAGGACAAACATTGCTGGGCAGGCAGTTCCTGCATCAGAACAGTTTGTGTCTTGCAGTTTTATTTTCTTGAAGTTAACAGTTCAATTATGATATCTCAGCAAATTACAGATGATGAATTTTGGAGCAATGGAAGTGTTCCTTCCATGCAAACATTTCTCCTGCAGTGAAATAAAAATCCTGATAATAGTGCAGTAAGAGAGTTCTTTACATCAGACCACCCTAGCTTTTGCCTGCGGTGTCCTTGAACTGGCCTGTGGATTACTTTTGACATGACAGTTCTTTAAATTGCAACCTTGTGTTGATACAGAAATATGTAATTATTCTTAATGTCTTATGTATATTTATATTGGATAGCCTGTTCTGAGGTAGCCTATGGTTATTTGTTCTTTCCATGTAAAATTTAACTGCCACTTAGTTCTTTTTTCTTCAGTAATATTGGCACTCATAACTTTTTAATGGAAGAAAAAAAATTTTAGCTGTTATTTCTACAACATGCCAGGTATTGCTTTTCCTGTATTCTTGGTTGCTGCATAATAAAGTAGTCTATGGATAAGGAAATGTTATAGTTCCTTTACTGAAGACCTGTATTGCATTCGTAACATCCAGCTTCTCTGAACTAATGATGGTAGACCGCCATTTAAATGAAAGAAAAATAGGGATTTATGGAATTCTGTGGCATGATTCATTTCAGTCTAAAGTAGGCATGTAATGTAAATCAAATAAATTGTAGTCTGAAAGAAGTCTTTTTTTTACCTTTTGATAGAGACTAGTAAGTTAGGTCAGAAGCAAGTGCCACAATGTGGACTCCTCACAGGAGCTGAAGTGAATCCCAGGTAAGGCTGAATCCATTTCAGGTTTATTCCTTGCCTTTCCAACTGCTTGTGAACATGTTCAGGAAAAAAACTTGTTTTTTCTGAAACATGTTTCTTTGAAATTATTGCTTGAATAATTTAATTTTTATGTGTTGATCCGTAGTTAGTCTAAGAGAAATCACTAGATAGTAAATGATACGTATTCTGTTTCCTGACTGAGCAGGAAAACATCCTATGATAGGGTTTCTGATGCAAATATAAATATAGTTCTGGGGTTTTTTTCCTAGCTAATATATCTTAAAAATCCCGTTTGTGTTAGTTACTCTTGTTAGTAACCTTTAAGGTGATCTAACTGATCAGAAAAGTTCAGACTGAGCATTAGGAAAGGGCTCTTCACTGGGATGGGAGGGTGGTTGGTCACTGGAACTGGCTCCCCAGGGCAGTGGTCATGGCCCTAAGTCTGTCGGAGGTCAAGGGGCATCTGGACAACATTCTTAGTCATATGGTTTAGTTTTGGATAGTCCTGTGAAGAGCAGGGATGTTTTATACCATCAGGTCATCAATGGGTAATGGCACAATGTTCTAAAGATGATTTCCCATATGGGGATAGCCTCATCTCAGTTTCTCTGTAAGCTGGTGTGTTAAGGTCCTTTTGCCTGTGGTTGTCTTTGAGACCTCTCAGGCATTTTCCTGATTCTAGGATGAGACTATCTGACACAAGCTTCCACTCAGTCTCTCTGCCTGAGGGCGTTACAGAAGGTGAAGAATTAAGTATGCTAAATACCCTGTGTGTCCATGATGGTCTTCTTCTACCTCCTCCTTTTTTGTATGTAATCACTGCAATTTCTGCCTTTTCATAGCAATCTCTAAGGTCTTGTCCCTGAAACTAAAGCATCTTCATACTGTAAAAGAGTTACAGGATGGTCCAGGTAATTGGAGTGGTTTTGTTCACTTGCAGTGAGAAGTATGTGTCAGTAGCAAGAGAAACACTGGTGCACACAGATAAAACGTGATCTAAGTTTTCAGCTAAGTGTCTGGGCAGGATCTGTTGTCCCCAGGGAAACCTTCACCATTTCGATTTAGGATGTATGTAAAATCTAAAAACTTGGACCTTTTCCATTGACTTAGTAGAAGTTACTTTGGCAGTCATTTTTGATTTTGTGCCTGCTTGTGGAAATAGTTCTATTCTCTTCCATGCTTCTGTAGTACATTTGCTTAAAGGCATCTGCTCTCGGGTCTAGAAATCCTAAACCACTGTGAAATCTGAATTCAGGATTTGAGTGAAAAAGCTTAAAGGGGCTCTTGTGCCTGATCTCTTGTATACTGTATTTTTCTAGGATAAGGTTTCAGGGTAGAATCTCATCCATAGTTGTATGAATACTATTGTTCCTGAAGGATAGTCCTTCCATGTTTCTTCTCGCACCCCAGCAGAAGACATTACATGCATTGAATATTAGAAGTTTCTTGGTTAGGACTCCTTGCAACTATAAAATGAGTTGTCATTGCTTCTGCCACAGAAAGGGCTTTGATTTCAGCAGGTTGTCTAAGGCCATCCTCCTGAATCACACATGGCAGTGAATCACACTTGCGGTGACACAGCAAAGGTGGAACCTGCTTGTGTAGTTCATGTTTATAACCTGGCACAGGCTCTGTACATAAAGATTTATAGCAGATTTGGAAGGCTGCTAGACAGAGTGGTGTTTGGGCACAGTCTTTCAGCTGGAATTTTTTAGACAGGAGTTTGGTACAGTTTTGCTTTCCCCAGTTTTCTGGGTGAGGGCTCTGATGACCATGAACTGCTGTTCTCAGCATGAACCTGCTTGTGAATAGTTGATGGAGGAATGTTTCTTAGAAATAACCGCATAATCTTGATGGCACACTTTGCATAATTACCTTCAGCATCTGCCCACTCCCAGCTCTGACCTTGCTTTCAGCGCTGTTTGTTTGGGCCAACGTTGGCAGGTTCTCCCACCAGTTTATGACACATGGGGAGAATTATGACGCTTGCAGGGAGAATGAGATGTTTAAAGGTTTCTGAGTTTAAGCATAACTGTACTCTTGGCACAGTATGGATGTAAATATAACCAACAAATGGACTGTGAAGAGCATCGACAACAAGTAGATGCCTTTTGGTAGTTGCATGGCAGGGAGCTACAGGGGTGGCTTCTGTGAGAAGCTGCTAGAAGCTGCCCTGTATCCGATAGAGCAAATGCAGCCTTGCTCCAAGATGGACTTGCTCACAGCAAAAGCCAAGCCCATCAGTGACAGTCATGGCACCTTTGGGATAATGTACTAAAGAAGGAAAAAAAGATACTGCACAGGAGCAATTGTAGCTGGAGAGAGAAGTGAGAATACGAGAAATGGCTCTGCAGACACCCAGGTCAGTGCAGAAGGAGGGCAGGAGGTGCTCCAGCCACCAGAGCAGAGATTCCCCTGCAGCCTGTGGGTGCAGCCCATGGCAGTCCATGGAGGAGCAGATCTCCACCTGCAGCCCATGGAGGACCCCACGATGGAGCAGGGGGATGCCCAAAGGAGGTTGTGACCTTGTGGGAGACCCATGCTGGAGCAGACTCTTGGCAGGACCCATGACCTCATGGGGAACCCACCCTGGAGCAGGTAAAAGTGTGAGGCGTCCTCCCCTGGGGAGGGAGGAGCAACTGTCCACAGCCCCCATTCGCTGGGCCCCTGCCCTGCTGGTGGGGAGAAGGATGAAAAATCAGAGGTAAAGTTGAGTCTGGGAAGAAGGAAGGGGTGGGGGAAAAGTGTTTTTAAAATTTGGTTTTATTTCTCCTTACCCTGCTCTGATTCAACTGGTAATAAACTAACTTCTCCAAGCTGAGTGTGGTTTTGCCCATGATGGTAATTTCCGAGTGATCTCTCCCTGTCCTTATCTTGACCCACCAGCCTTTTATTATGTTTTCTCTCCCCTGTGCAGTTGAGGATGGCAGTGATGGAGCAGCTTTGGTGGGCACCTGGTGCAGGGTCAACCCACCATGCTATGTTAAAGGATAACCAGGTCTAGTTACGGTAGCCCTCCCTCACTGTTTCCAGTTTTATAAGGGGTTTGTGGAAGTAGTTTATTGGTGGATTAAAGGTTGTTTTTCCTTTGGAGCTGTCAGGTGTTTTGTTTTCCCCAGGGCTGACACCAGTGAGTGCAGAGGGTCCCCAGTTCCTGACGACTTCAGGAGGAGGCAGTGATGTCCCCCAGACTGCAGCCCCATGTTCCTGTTTATCTGGTCCATCATATGCTTGAAGACATCCTGGGATGAAGACATGTGGGATCTCACATCACAGAGTTTTATTCTGAGCTGTTCCCTCTTCATCTGGAGATTACAATTAAACACTCAGTTTTGGTGTGGGGTTTTACTTCCTTCTTTTCTCAGGGAGATGTAGAATATATACTTTTGTCACTAACAGTTGCTGGCAATGCCTATTTGGGTCTCTTTCTGTTCTCTTGCATGCCAAACTGTCTTGTTTTGTATTGGTACCTTGCTGCTTTGAATAACAGGGTTTATTTGCTTTGCATTTCTCAATAATGAAGTAGCTAAAAGTCACCTTTAGTACTTTCCTTAGAAGTAACTAATCTTTTGATACCCTAGGGCTTTGGATCAATGCTTTAAAATCAATATTTTCTATATAATGTTATTGTTTGTCTTTACCCTGCACTCTGCGGACTGAAAATCAATGGGGTACATTCGTGAATTGTACAGAACATGGGAGAGGCAAAGAATTAGATGTTGTGCTCTTTTGGGAAATGCATGAAATTAAGGAAATTAAGTGGCATGGCTCTCATAAAGCCCCCAGTGACTCTTTCAGTTTTCATGGAGTTTTGTTCTTAAATGTCTCTTGGGCACTAGTTGAAAAAGGAACAGAATTTCATGTTTCGGGAGGTGGTGAAATCTTGGACAGGAATTAAATACGGACTGTTTGGCAGCCTTTAATAATGTAATGGGTTCCGCAGGCAGGAAGAGCTCACAGGCTGGTTTGCATTCCTTTCACATTCGGTCTTAATTTTAAGACATCATTACTGCTACAGTCACCGAGGAGCCCTAGATTCAGTAAAACCCTGGGGGAAAGGGAACGCAACAGTGCAACTTCAGCAGCATCAGATGTGTGTTTATATCAGGCTTCTTGTATTGCCTTCTAAATTTGTTTTATGAACTGCTACAAGTTGTGTGCTGTGAACTCCTTTTTCATCTGTATTTTTAAGAGAGGTTAGTTGGTCCAAGACTGAGTTTTCTATGGAAACACGTATTAATTTTACATAATATTAGGTTCTGTTATTTCATGAAATTAACACATTCCTGTGGTCTGGAATAAAACAGAAGGAGCATGAGCATATTTTTGATGCTGAAAAACTTCATTTTGCTAAAGAAGGTTTTCACAGTGGGGTTTATTTCTCATAAAGCATTTGGTAAAGTGGAGCATGGTTCCAACTGGTCAGTCACTCCAGTGGGGGGATGCGAACTAAATAAAATGACAACAGTGGCAATTCAACAGCAATGAGAAATAAGTTTCTAGCCCTCTCTAGCTGCTATAGCTACAGGTTGAACTGAATGATAATACTTTGATTTTGTTACCTGAACAAAAGAGAAATAAGTTTTGATCCAAATGTTTTCATCCCAGCCTAGTGTGGATGATCACAATGCAGCATTTTCCTGGGGAAGGAGAATGGCTTTTCCTGTGTTCCCTCAGGGACTTAATGAGCCCCACGAAAGGACCCTGTGAAGAGGGAGAGGCAGAAAGGTGCCAAAATGTTCTCCTTCCTTTGCATGTCAGAGTCTAAATTTTAGGGTGAAATCAGCTGCTTTTTGATGCTTTTCTTTTTTTTCTAGTTATCTTTGCTACAAACACTGACAGCTGAACTGTTGAAGTGAATTCCAGCAGTTAGTCTTCCCTTGACTGCTTGTCTTATGCTGCTGTTCCTTTTAATCTCTCTGGATTTAACTACATATTCCCTTGTCACCTCTGGCCGACTTCAGGTACTGCTGACTGAGCCAGTTCCACATTGGGCTGCTCCTTTTGGGGCTTTTGGAGGTCCCTCCCCTGCCAGCATCTTCAGTGCTCTCTCCCTGCCTGACCCCTTCACCTGTGGCTTCCCCAGTGTGGTCAGTGTGTGGCTGCAGCCCCATCATGACCCCCAGACCTGCTGTCCTGTCCCGTGGGCCATCACCTCTGCTCCTCATTTGTTTCAGCCTCTCCCTGTGCATTGCCATCAACCTCGCCAGTTCTTAACGGCGGAAGACAGCTTTCTTACTGCTTTATACAATCTCAGATGCTAGGCTGACTCAATTCTGAGTAAAACCAACCATCACGTGAATAGTATCTTGACACAGCAGCAGCCCACAAAGTCAAAAGGAAATGGAAATGGCACAAAAGCAGCTCCATCCAAATTAGAATGGTGATTTCAGGTCCGTCATGTGAAGGGCTCCCTCCAGGCTGTGTCTGCCTTCCCATTCTAGGGTCTTATCAAGATGCTTTTTTAAACTGGACTGAGCTGTGGGTTGTAGATCACTTTGGGCTATTATTAGAGCTGCCTGACTTGCTGACGATTGATATGAAATAAGCTATGCGAGGAACTCTAATTTCTTATTTACAGAGGCCTGTAGAAGGGCTCAGACAGTGACAAAGTACAGCTTTTACCTCTGGGAGCAGGAGACTGAAATGCCTCATGTTTCTTCTGGCTGGTCAATGCAATAAACTACCCTTGCCCATCAAGGATGTGATTTAGTGCTCAGTGAAAACAATCAAAACATTTCTACTGCTCTTAAGAGTAGGGAAAGGTTGAATCAGCCTTTCTCATAGGATCACTGAAACCGCTCCAAGTGAGCTGCAGGGCTCAAGTGACCAGAACATTGCCTGCCTTTTCCACCAGGTCGCAGAAAGGTGAAAGAAGCAGAACAGTTGCTATGAAACTTGTATATGAGTGTATATTGGCTTCTATATACAGTATCTATATTGTATATTGGCTTCTGTTTTAAAGCTCCATGGTTCTGAGTAGGCGTGGGCTGAAAAGAGGCGGCTCATCTGGCTGCCCACTACTGGATTCATGTTGCAGCTCTGAGAAGCAGAGGGCTGGAAATTTCCCCCGCCACAAAATCAAGTACAAGGCAGGGTGTTTGCAGTGGATTTCTGCAGCTTTTCACAGGGAATTTAATTTTCTTAATCCTAACAGCAGAATAGTAATAGTTAAGCAAATTGTCTACTTGTAGGCTGTCCTTTCAGGGAGGTTCTGTGTGTGCCCTTGGACTAACACTTTCTGCTCTGCCAGATGGTGAAGTTAGGCAAGTGTGTAGCTGGATGATGCCAGGCATGCTGGGCCTCAGTCCAGGTGTATTTTGCACAGTCTTCTTAGGCAGGGTGGGTCAACAAATGGCATTCTATGATTGGGTCAGCGGTTCTGGTTCTGGAGCTTTCCTCACTCAAATTGGTGGGGTACCGATTGCTCAGAGAACACTCTAGATGTAGGTCTGAGTAGCCTGTGTGTTTATGACTTATCTCTGGATTCACCTGCTAAGAAAGGACCTATGACTTCTGGTCTCACTGTTCCTTAATCTTTCTCAAAGTGCAACACTTTTGGGGCTCATTTTTTGTGAGTGTGCCCTGCCTGGGCCAGCCACAAGCTCTGAGTTACCACTGCTGTGCTGTTGATCTTCGAGCCTGAAGGTCCTGAGCTGCTGCCTGCAAATAAGAGCCATGTGAATTTCACTGCTGAGGCTAAGAAGTTCCTACCCATGCATTAATAATGAGTCCCTCTGCTTCAGGAAGAAACACTCAACCTCTGCCGAGCATTTTTATTCTGCTCTCATGAGACCTCACTTGAAGTATTGTGTGCAGTTCTGCTGTCCTCAATATAAGAAGGACATGGAGCTGTTGGAACAAGTCCAGAGGAGGGCCACAAGGATGAAGAGGGGACTGGAGCACCTCCTGTATGAAGATAGGATGAGAAAGTTGGGGCTGTTCAGCCTGGAGAAGAGAAGGCTGCG
>JAOEHY010010064.1:0-14434 GCA_025447955.1 Psilopsiagon aurifrons
AGGAGGTCTGGGGAAGAAGATTACACACAGTAATCACAAATCACAGTAGTGCCCTCTTTGCTCAGGTTGTCACTTTGAAGACTATTTAATTGAATGTAGTACCTTTAGTTGCAGAAATTTGGGATACTTAAAACTATGTGGGAAAATAGCTGAAGTATGCTCTTCTTAAATCGGAGAGCACCAGGTGTACTGAACTGTCCAAAGGATCCTGATACAAAAATATTGACAGAAGTAAACTCAAAAACCCTCAGTTGACTCTTCCCTTGTTTAATATGATCCCTTTCAGAAGTCAGGAGTGTACCTTCCTGTTGGATGGGAATAATGAAGGTTTTACAGATCCTCTGAGATTTTCTTGGCCAGTGCCAGATGAAAGAGGTCTCCAGACATCCCATGAAACGCTTTTACTGGAAATAACACATCGCATTCCTAAAATGAGGAGACATAAATGACAGTGAACAGGTTTCTACTTTTCTGAAACTGAACATATTATTTCAAGCTCTTCAAAAAGTTACTTCTGTTCTACTGGAATATTTAGTTTTGTTTTTTTTCCTCCCTTTACTGTTGGGGAAAATTAGCAGTGAATACTCACAAGGTCAAGAGCTCCAGGAGGTGATAGGAGGTATTCTGTGCTGCACACATAACACAGTCAATAACTAACCCCATGTCCACCTCTCCAGCAAAGCTGCCAAGCTCCAGCAACCCCAACTTCATAGTAAAGTCATTTCCATATCACCTAATGAATTGTTATTGTCATCAATTTATTAAATAGGCATAGTCACCAGCAATCAACTTCATTACAACCCACATGAAACTTGTTGAAAATTATGGGAGGGCAGTGCAAGAGGAATTAATAGCCCGCATAAATCTCAGCTGCAAACTATTACACTGACAAGTGTTACCCGTCCAACCTTATTTGTGAGGACAGAGTCATGTTTAGTTAACTGCTTAATGCTCAAGTATTCCTGCAAAACCTTGGTTTGATGGCAAAGAGAAACAGAGCCCAAAAATCTGACTAAGCAGCGCTAACTGTAGTGTTTCAGATCTGGCTCTCAGAAAGTCTACCTCTGAAGTGCTCTCAGTATGCAGTGCTCTCTTATTTACTCCTTCTGCAATTAGTTGACTGTCTATTGTTTCCTTTCTGTGAAATATTTTCCCAGCCTGTAACATCTGTGGGAAGTTTCCAAACACTTAAAAAGCTCTTTGGATGATTGTTACACACCCATACACAATATGAATACACTGTAGGGAAATGCCCTTCTCAGCTACTGTCATGTGGACAATTCAAAAGTTATTCTGAGAACTGTGGGGGTGAAAAGGGCCAAGCTACCCTGATCGGTGACTGTCAACTGTACTTGGGAACCACAGAGCAAATCCCCCACTCTTAAATGCTCACAGCCTGCTGTGAAGTTTCTGCTCCTTGCTATAGGTAAACCTCCTTGAACAAAGGGACAGAAAGATAAACCCTAGTGCAACACTGCACTAGCCGCAAGGCAGAGCATTAATGGCACAGATAAATAGCTGTCTCCTTCCAATGTTAAATCAGACCAGTCCTGCTGATCCACAGGCTGCTAGATGTCTAAAAGAACTTTTGTGCAGTCTTTCAAAGTGGCTTGTGTGGTTTGCCCCAAAATCTGTCTGGCACAAGGACAGAGTTATTTGCAAAGACATTTCAATAAAATATTACTTTCAGGCAACCCTGAGGACTCTGAGAAACCCTGTCGAAATGAAAAAATGTTTCATTTCTTATTTCAACAGATAAATTCATGAGTGCTTCATCTCCAAACTCAGCCAAAGATATAATGACTTTTCCCAGGACATAAGGTTTTTAAAAAACTAGCAACTCCTTAGGGGTTTCATAAGGCAGAGAATGCTAAAAAAATCTTCATGTTACAGGCCCTGAGGGGAATTTCACTAGAAGATGTGCAAGAGCTTCAGGGGCTAGCACACTGGTGAGGTGACTGCCTTTAGAGCAGAAGTGCTTTAGAACTCAGTGCACCTGAAATCAGAGTCTTCAGGGAGAGGCAAATGTGGAGCTGAAAGCATATTTCACTCCCCAGCAAATGACCAGGGCCTCCTGATGCTCCTACTGCTGTTTCAGAAAGCCAAGGACTCCATATGCATAGGAAACATACCTGGAAGCAAGCATTAACAGAAGCCCTTCCCTCCAGTCTCGTCTTCCGTACTTGCTCACTAGTCTTAAAAATGGTGCTGCTTCTTTTATTTTACCTTCTCTGCTTCCCCCCCATCACAGAAACTCACAGGGCACCTGGGAAGCTTGACTTTCAATCACTTTCCCTATTATTCAGCCCCCTTGAAGATTCCTACCTCTGCTACCCAACTCCTCATCTCCCACAGCCCTTCCCTCCTCAGGCTGCTTTCCATCAGCATATCATACCCTCACAGAAGGATGCATGTTTTATATATGACTCACTGAGCACTAAGGTGCTGGTGCTACTTGGCATTAATTTGCTGCCTTGGTAAATAATTTACAGCTTCTTAGCTGGAGGTACACACCTGAAACAAGTCAGTGGAGTGCCAAAGGGGGGTTACTCATCCAAACAAATCCTGCCTGGCACCATGGTTTGTTTTGGGCTTTGTTTTTAATTCAGTGTTAGGCACTAGCCATTTTAAACCCATCAGATCTGAAATCTTGACCTATCTGTAATTGCCATTTCTTCTGTGTCGCTTCCTGGAAGTCACATCTGTTGATTACTGAAAATGTTTCAGGCAGGAGTGTAACTAAAGGGCGGGGGCATAATGAAAGGCCAGATTCACCTCCCCATAGCCTAGTCTAGGAAATAGGAATGGCAGATACTCATGGTCTGGTCCTTTTTTGCCTTTGATCCTTGTCTTCTTCCACTTATTTCCTCCTTGCCCTACTGTATCTAGGCATCTGCGTGCAAATGTCCCTGTTGTTGCTTCCTGGCTCTGGTTAAACCATGACAGCTCAACACCAGTAACATATTAGCCTCCCACTATATTAACCTGTATGTCTAAAAAGTATATGCCAATACACGAGCCAAAGCTCCATACAGTGTGTGTTATGGCATCCTCTGAAGACAGCCAGTAAAAGGGATGATACTGGCCCTGCTCAGGGATATCTTGCCAGCTGTTAATTGCTGAGAGTACTGTGATCTTCCACTTCAAATATCTAATTCAGTAAAAATGATACTTTACATTACAGGGAAAGTTACTTTGACATATAACAAAATTACCCTGAATCTTCCTACTAAATAACTGCTAAATAGCCTCATCGGAGAAAATGTATTTATTAATTATACAGTACGATTGGCACACAATAACAGGGGTTCTACCCATGCCTTCTCTCACAAGTTTATTTATGATCAGAGCTATACTGGACCAGATGCTGTGTAACTATGCAGTTAACATTTTAACCTGGACAAGCATGCACCTTAGAGGCCCTCAAATTATTTAGGTACTAACTCAACACGGGCACCTAATAACTGCCTTTGACCTCCATGTGTGCAAGCTAAGGCTCCAAATATCTTAATATCTGTACTTTGTTAAATTATAGAAGTAGAAAGTCATCCTATGTAAAGATAATATGCTAGAGAGCAGATCCAAACTGAGCTCCAGGATCAACTGGGTCATTAATGTGAAGAATCACAGGCTAGTGTAAAACTGGTGCAAAACTGTGTGGTAGTCAGAAAGTTGATTTGATCCTACAAGTTTCTTACAGCATGGTGGAGCAGGAATGGGGATCGGGAGTCTAGTCCAGCCAGTCTTCCTCACTCAAACATGCAATTGTCTTCATCCTAAAACAGAGTCAGAAGGTTCTTTAAGCCAAGTACAGCATGTGGAAAGCTGGACCAAAGCCTCGGAACTCCAGAGAGATATGTAACTATCTTTGCTTGGTTTTGACAAATGTGAGTAATGTGAGCACCAGGGCATCTTCCATCTGCAGGGAAATTATTTAAAAGAAGTGCTCAACAGCCATTGTATGACACATTCAGGACAAGCTGCAAGACGGAGAGAAGGGACAGAGATGATCTTCAGCTGTGTAAACAAAAGACTGTCTACTCCTCAGTTTGCTGAACAACAGTTATACCTGGCAGATCTGACTGCTTATTGCTTCTTAGGCTGTTATATGAAGATGCTATCACATCTTCTCTTTGGATGAATGGCAGCAAAGCTGGTGAGAAAAGCAGGCAATTAACGGGTGCAACAAAGCATATGATACTTGTCAGAGCCAATCTGGCTGACAACTGTGTTGTGCCAGATCTTCCCAGGTTGGATGGAGAACTATAAAGCAGTGTCCAATCTCTAGTCTACAGCCAGCCTTTGCTGGACCAAGGGAAGGGCAGGGACAGATGTTTGGAGCAGTGGATTGCCTGTGCAACACCCAGCACTTGCCTCTGCCAGCAATAAGGATTCACCCACTTGCTTTGATTTTCACAATACCAAAGATGCAGCATAAGCCTGTGCTTTTTGAAATACTAAGAGATAGCCTGGAGGTGTTTTTTGTTTACATAAGGTCCAGATATACTGCTGGCATAAATCAGCAGTGCACCTAAGATGTCTGGGAAGCTGGATCTTTACCTGATGTAGATGGCTGCAGATCCACTTCTGCACATTGGCAGCTCTGTTAAGGCTGACCATGTCAGTACGGCGTTTACTGATGGAGTGGCACCCTTCTCAAGTGGGTTTTCAATGCCATGTCCAGTAGAAGGGAAGTATCTCCAAAATAGAGATAGCAATGCAGAGCCATGCTCTTGGCTGTCCAGTCTTTGCAGAAGAGTACAGAAATGTCTATCCTTGTCTGCCATGCATAGACCATTCTGCCTTTAAGCTAAACTAAAAATGATTTTCACCTCAGCTCCTTAGACTGCAGTTTCAGTAAAACTGAAAATCAAGACTTCTCAAAACACAGAACTGGCTTCAAAAAGGAAGGGAGGAGAGGTGTGTTTGGTTTGCTTTCTGGATTTTAGATTCTGGGCTCAAGGACTTTTAAACTCTTCTCCATAGTCATGAGGGTTAAAGATTAGTCAAGTAAAACAAACATCTTTTTTCTCTTTTATTTACCTACTTCTATGACAGCAGAGCCTAATTAGAGTCCCATCACATCCTAGCACCTGTATGGAGACAGCAAAAAACCAGAAGGGGACTAGGAGAGGACACAGAGTGGCTTAAGGTCACTCTAGTGCAATGGAAGGTATACAGCACAGTTCACTTCAGTTCAGACTAGGATGGCAGCCAGAAGCTCATGCAAAGTTTTGAAACGTTCATTTAAAATGTCATTTGCATTATTCATATTGAATACATTTCTTTTAATATCTGTAGACACATTTCCAAAGTGATATACCTCAACAAAACATTGTGTTACTCTGTGCCTTGCATGTGGCAATGAAGTTTAAACTGCATGTGGCAATGCAGTTTAACAGTATGATAACACTTCTGCTTTTGTTCAACTAAAAAAGTGTGAAGAAGTTATGGTTAGAAATAAGAATGTGTTCCTAGTAAAAGCCAGTTCCTGACTGATCTTAAGCCATCTTTACAACCTCCATCATTCATGAAATTGTTTGGTATAAGTATACTAAGAATTAGGAGAGCAACAAATGCATTTCATTTGAGTTTTCATTTAGGATCAGATTTTACCTTTAGCAGAGAAGGGAGGTGCTTTACTACAGACTGCAAGCAGGAAAGATCGGACCCTGAGTAGCTAATGAAATAAAAATCCAGCCCAAGCAATAGTAAATCTCCTGATTAATAATGGACAAGGAGGCGGAAAAGGGGAGGAAAAAAGAAAAAAAAAGAGCTTGACTCCACAGAGGCTAGGTTCAATTTTTGTTTTGAACCTGGATGAAGAAATAGGGATGCCCTTCATGAAGGTCTGCAGATATGGTCAAAGGTGTTCCTATTTGTTATGGCAACATGTCAGGTAGAAAGTAAAATTGGGCCTTTTCTGGGGCAGAGGTGGACTTATTTTTATGGTCCTGCCATGCTGCCTTTTGATGGTCTTTGGCTGTTTTAATGGTTTTGGTTTGTATGCTGCTGTAAGATGAAAAACATGCCACTTTCTGCATCAAGAGAGAAAAATATCTGCTTTTCTCAAATTAGACTGAAGAGGAAAAAAAAGGAGGACAAGTTATACGCAGTCTGTAACAGCAAGGGGCCCTGTATACACTCCTACAAGAGCCATCAGTTGAGAAAGCCCGTTTATTTGCAGCTGTGTTTTTTATCCCTCCCCTCCTATCTCCTCTCCTCTCCTCCCCTCTCCTCTCCTTTCTCCCCTCCCCTCACCTCCCTTTCCCCTTCCCCAACCCAAAGACTCCCATTCAATTGCCATTCCTGTCCCAGACACTCTGATCCAAACCTGCTTAAGAAAAAAAGTAGAATTTAATTCAGTTTTGACAGATCAAGCCCCGAATTCAGAATTATTTTAACAGGAAGGGAGAAACAACTTGCATAGATGATTGAAATACATGGAGCAAATTGTCTGGGAATAGAGGATAAAGGACATGAAGGTCACTAGTTTGTGACACAGGCTATAAGGGGAAATCAGTATAGGGGATCTAAGTTTTGACTTCATTTGCTTTTGGCTTCATTTACATTTTGACCCTTAGATATTTAAGGCAGTACAAGATTATTATTAATGAACAAAGTGTGTGGTTCAGCCCTGTCTTTTCAGCTCCCAGCAAGCTTAGTTGAAGGACTTGGGGCAGTTTGCAGAAACTTCTTCTAACACCCCCATGAGCTGGAGTTCAGATTGTCACTCCTGCTGCAGCAAGCATAGCCCTTTCCTTCTCTCTTGGAACCCCGTACATCCCCTTTTTGCCACATCACCAAAGCTGATGAGAAGAGTCCTTCCAGATGAGTGTGTCAAAGTACAGTAAGATCCAGCACAATCCGCTTGTATTTTTCTAGAACTTTTGATCAACACCAAGAGGACAAAGTAGAAGTTAGAGCAGGGTATAGCGGAATTCTGTGGTTTGGGGTTTGTTTTTCCATTTAATTAGTTTTATGATTCTCTTAATGGAATAAGTGGGTGTTTTGCAAAGCCTCAAGTATGCCTACAATCTGGACTACGAGGCAATGAGTTTTACTATTTAATATTGATTGCAACCTTTGGGGAGGGGGACAAAAGAAAGTGTCTTCTTAAATATTTCTCTACTCTTTGCTCTGGAGTGACTCCTACCAGTAGAAAAAAATCACAAGCATAGAGCCAGTTTTGCCTTCTATATATAATACCTTATTTTATGCTCATTTATCAAACACTTGTAATATGTCTTCTCCCAAAGCTGAACGGACATGGTTCTTTCAGCATATGGAGAAAAAAGCACTACATCAATATCATTTTGCCCCTTTACTTGTTTCCTTATTATACTCTTTACACTCTTGTATATTCCTTCCTCTCTTTTTCTTTCTCTTTTTTTTTTTTTTTTCTATTTGTGATGCAAGAAGTAGAACACAACTACACAGAGATCTGGATGCAGATAGATAGAAATCCATGAGCTGTGGAGGCTGCTTAAATTAACCGCAAATGGACACAAGTGTGTCTCAAAGCTCTGACTTCAGCATCAGCATTTCTCATCTAAGTGCCCAAATGCCTTGCAGGCATGGTCATTTATAAATGCAACAGGCAAAACTCAAATGGCGAAAAATAAATGTATGAGAGGGGAAAAAATTGTGTTTTACTCGCATCAATAATAAGGTAATAAAAGAAACCACCTGTGAAGAAAGCTATGATTAATGAAAACAAATACAAGAAATTGAATATATAAACTATGGCAAAAGGGCTTTAGTTTCAACAATTCCAAAATTCCTATCCACTAGTAAAACACTACATAAAAGCTTGTAATATATAGAATAAACAGGAGCACTGGGGTGAAAAGGCGTGCCATAAAAATAAGAAGGCTGTTTAAAAAAGATGCACAATGTATAAGCAAAATAGCCAACAGTGATGTAGATACTTAGGAGAGATATCTGCTATAAATATTTGTCTGAAATATATTCTATTAATGGCTTCTGTGGATTGCAACCTAAACTCCTAAATGGCTCGCAGTCCTTTATTCTGTTCCACTGAAGGGCTTGTGAGGTTGCAGCATCACTTGAAATGCACACTTAGCATCCCCACAGAAGGAACTATAGGATGTTTCAGTTCAGCAGCCCTTGTAAAGATGCTGCAAGGAACTTGAGTGTCCAGTCAAACCCACATCCCAGTCTTTGGGATTCTTCCCAGACCCCAGATTTCACTGGCCCCTGCCTTTCAGGGATACAGGTGAAGATTTTCTCTAGCACTGACGACTTCTGCTCTCATCTGATCTCTGAACTCCTTTTTTTGACTTACTTTAAGCCCAGCTGTGTGAATTTCTAGATGAATCCTAAGAGGAACTGAACACCCCAGCTCCTAGTAGACCTCTGCTAAACACGTATCTGTTCATTCAGGCTCTGGAAGGGGAGTTAATCATGAAGGAAAACAATTTCCACAGTGCCTTTGGTTTGGCATAGCTCAGCTACTCTGCCCTTATGGGCTTTCTCAGGTTAAACAAAGCCTGACTGTCAGATGCCAAACAGAAATGTTTTAAGGGGCAATTTCATAAAGCTGTGGGGAAAATATGGTTGTCTTATTTTTTGGATAGATACTTTGCAGTCTATTCAGTAAAAGCAGTAAAGACATTCATAGGAAATTATGGTGGGGGATAATTATAGTGCTCTAATTTTTATTGTAATACTTATGCTGTAGTAATGGACCAAAAAGTGAAATCAAGACCCTGTCATGACAGATGCAACACAAACACAAAGTCAGAACAATGGGTTCCCACTGTGATATAAATATTTATTCTTCACTGAAGACATAAATTCACTAACATGGGTCTTGATAGCACAATGGCCAATTAGTTAGCGCAGTAGCACCCTTTAATTAAAATTTACCAATTGACAAATCATGGATCTTTGGGCAGCCTCAGATAAAAATGGGTATTCCTTGCTGTCACGGCTTATTGAATATTTCCCAATAATAGTTAGTCCCCAAAGGCACTCAAAGCTATGGTTTTATTCTGAGAAGGACATCCCCAGGGTGTTGGTAATCAGTATTTAAGAGAAAAGAAAAAAAACAACATACTATTACACTCTTGCAGAGAGGAGTATGGGGGGAATCTCTTCTCTCTGAGAATTGCACTTGCATCTGTCTAAATTCATAATCCCTTAGTAGATTCTTTGTAATCATTTAAAAGAAATCTGTATTTGGCCTTCTCAGGAATACATGATGGTCACAGAAAAGGCCATCCTAGTTCTTTAATTTTATAAAAAAGTTCTAATTAACTATGCCACATCAAAAAATTCTTTCCTAATGAAGTTCAAACAGTTTTCTTTTTCTCAGAGCAATATGGTCTTAGGTCTGTTAATGTCCTTATGACAAATCCCAATAAACACCTTAAATTATTCTACCACCTGGGAAACATGTTTAACAGCATTCTTAGCGCATTCATTCCTTGCTGATATAAAACATAGCTTTACATGTTGGTCATTAATTTTGTGTCCCTGGTTGGTGTTTTAAGTGTGAAAAAATATGCTAAGATATCATTCCAGATGGTTAGTCCTGACGACTTGTCAAAACCACACACATATGGAGTTTACATGGCCACAAAACATAACCCTGTCAGCAAGGAAACTGTCTGGCCAGAACAAAGGCTGGTGATCAGCTTGAAAGTATAGAGTTGTTCTTCCATTTCTTACATCACAAGACAGTTAGAAGGAACATTAACAGACTGTGAATATTGATTCCTTACATTCCATTGTATGTGGATTTTTAACTCTTGCTTTAGTACCAAAACCACTTTAAAAACCTAAAGAAAATGGGAAAAGAAAATTACATAAAATAAAGCAAAGAAGAAAACCTAAAGATTCAGTCTAAATTCTCCCATTTTGATCTTGAAACAAAATAAAAGGTTCACTGTGGTCAAACAAAGACAGATGCCAGTTAGCAGTAGTTCTGAAGCTCAGCTGAGACTATATTATATATAGCAAGGCCTGGCCATGCAGGAATCAGTGTACAGTGCCCATATTGCATGACTGATGAAGTGGAGGATGGTGAAATGTGTGATTTGTGACCTATAGCCCTTAGAGGCAGAAGGACCCAAAGACAACTGGACAAGCCACAGTTTGAGCAAAGGCCTCTGCAAGGAGAAAATCTCATGTCCATCAACATAGCAGCCCTACCTTTCCCTCTTCACTCTCATTTTAAGGGTGAGGTCTGTGAGCAGGATGTCTCTACCCCTGTGGACAAGGGACAGGAGCATGAAAAATATTTATTCTTTAAATGCTACTTTTGGGAAAAACATATTCTGTTTTTCATTCCTGCAGGGCAACTTGGGATGCCCAAGTATCAGCAAGGTAGCATTTATGACAAGAACATTTAGGAAAGTTTCTGTATCCCCTTTTCCCTTGGTCAATTCAAGAACCTGACGGAAGAGGCATTGTTACTTGCTTCTCTCTTTAGTCATACTCATTCCCATGAACAAAAAATACACATGAATTTGAAAAATACCAGTGTATTTTACATTTTTAGAAAGTGGCTAATTTCACATGGTCTCAAAGATTTTTCTTGGATTTTAAAGGCAGCAAAAACATCTGCCAGTGTCTGCAAAGGGAGTACAAAAATAACCTTTAATTCAAGCCCAGTATAATCGCTGAGGCTTGCAACCATCAGCTATGACATATTTACATCTCCTGTTGCCAGCATGTTCAACAACATGAGTGACATATTTACCCATCACAATAAAAAAAATCAAATAGCTTGTTTAGCTGAGCATACAAGAGAGGTGGCAGTTGATCAAAACCTACAGCACATCAAAAATTATCCCTAAAGAGGTGTGAAAGAGATACAGATCAAGCTGTCATCTCCCAGGCAGGCTGACTACTGTAACAGGGGCTGTCAGACAGACAGGTTTGAAAACATCAATGGTGATGAATTGCAAAAGGAGCTATGGTGCAGTGGGAAACTCAGGCAACTTCTGTAACCTGCTCACTGTTGTCCCATGGGCTAAGAAGCAATGTCCTTTATAATTGTTTCTCTTGAGGCACAGTAACATTCTGGATTTCACTGAGCTGCAAGTGATCAGGACTCCTTGGGATATGGGCACATGAGTGGAAATGATGGCGTTACCACAGCTCATTGAGTTGCCATCTGTCAGTGAAGATGTTGAGGCACCAAGAACGACCTTGCAAATGCTTCTGACCTACTCCCATTAGAAAAGCAAACGGAACATAAACCATGGCAGTTTAAGTTGATACATTTTATTTTGCAGCTAGATCAAGAGTGGATCTGCACTGTCAGTCACATTGGCACAGCTGATGGGCAAGGACTTGATATGTTGCAGTGCTCTAAATGCTTTCTGTCACGTGCTCTGTCTTCAGTTTCAGTCCATCTATCATTTAACAAAGCTATTGTGCCCTACAATTGGCAATTTTCATTTCCAAAACAGGTCATATCCAATGACCAGCAAAACCACCCTTCTTCAGAGACAGAAGTAGGCCTGTGTTTCATAAACCTTCACCTTGCATTGCAGTCTCAGGACTGTTAATTATTAATACTCAGTTTTTTAGACTGCACTGCCTATGTAACTTCCACCACAGATATTGAAGCAGAAATCTAAATTTGACATGTGACTGGACATGTACATCATCATGACTAAATGGCGGAGAGCCTTAACTGCATCATACAGATGGCCTTGGACCAGATACATAACATGCTGTGATGGTTTATATTCCTTTTCAAAGCTCTACCTGAGTAGATCCCATCTTACAAAGCTCAAGAGTTAGAGAACACATGCTGAGGAAACTCCACTGCCACATCTGTGATTTACCAAAATGCTGCAACTCTTCATCTCACAGGAGAGGGAGGAATAAAGCTCCTGGGCGGAGGAAGGTGGTCTTCTAAACTGAACCTTAGATTGAAAATCTGAAGCTGCTTTTCACCCATTGACACCTGTTATCCACTGTCCCTTCTCTGCCAATATGGTTGCCAATACAGCTATGCAGCCCTGACACTGAAGGAGTTTTCTGCAAATTGGCAGCGCCTCACCCTGAGCAATACTGTAAAACTTGGCCTGCATTTAGTGGGTTATTACACCTGAAACAAGAGGGTCCTGAAAATAAGTCGAGGAGGAATGATATTGAAATGATCTGGACTTTATTAGAAAAGATCAAAACTGAACATAGTAGCTACTGCTGCAGATTCTGTAAGCCCCTTACAAACTCTCTTCTTACCCTCCTATCTTCCATTAAGATGCATTGATTTTCATTGCCACATTCTCAAAAACCTCAAAAAGCTGTAACTTGGCCCATTGCTGAGAGTTTTTCATTGCTTACTGTGTACAGTCACTCTCCTATTTAAATCAATTACGTAGTGTCACAGCCTGGATTTCTGGTTTTGGTGCTGTTGTCTTTTTCCTGATAATGTTTTCCACTTATCTGTGCCATATGCTGCCTTTAATTTATGCTTCTGTGTTTTACTAAAGCTCAGATTTTACTTTGCCATAAAAGGAAAAATAGAACATTTTAAATGGATTGTGAAATAAGGTAAAGAAAAGTTTAGTTGTGCTAAAATCAGTTCAGTGGAGTGGCTTTGTTAATAATTATTGCATTCTGCATCATTGCTTATTAATATTGCGCATTTTGGAAACTGTACTATTTTGTGCTGCAGTTACATTGTACTTTAGCAAGTGTCCAGTTGCAAATTCCATGCAAGATTTAGAGAGACATGTTTTTTGTTCATTGACAGACCACATCACTGGAAGCATAGAAAGCATCTTGCTGGAGAAAATTATGTACTATTTAGTGCAGTGCCCTGACCCTGGCACAAAGGCTGGTACCATATTTTCAGGAGGAATGTGTAAGTGAATTCATAGTTGACAATTATGCATTAACTAAATACTACTCATTCAGTGCTGACTTACATCATGATTTGTAAACTTTTCTATTTATTTTTCAATTTTATGCATCAATTTATGCATCATTTTGAACATTCTCATGCACTATGTAAAGAACCTGTGTTTTTCATTTGTACTGGAAGCTATGTTAGTATATCTTAAACCGATGAGTTGCATAGCTGTACTATGTGCACTGAAAATAGTAAATGGTTCCTTTTTCTGCTTCAAATGACTAAATTTGTTTGGGGTTTTTTTTGTTTGGAAGAACCAAAACGTCTCAGGCATAAGTCAACACCTCATTATACCTAGACCTATATAAATCAGAAGAAAAACTCCTTAGCCTTTAGCAAAGACCATTTTTCTGGTCACTTTCCTGTATCTCCTTCTTCATATGTGGCTTCTCAAACAAGAGATCTTAATTTTCATCTGGTCTTGTAATCTAGAAGTTTTACTGGGAGGCGAGGGTGGTGTGTTAGAACCCTCAGCATAGTGAAGGATCAACTAAAATAGGACTAAAGCTAGGTGAGCCATAGCTCATCCCCTCCTACATGTCCACACTTTTGATCACCTAAAGAAAGGCTGATTTTAACCTGCATTTTTTATCGCAATTTGTGCCTGTTCTTGCTGAATGATCACTCTGTGAAAGATTATTTGAACTCTCTAGTGTCTGCTTCACCCTAAAGCCAATAGAAAAAGTGATTGACTTTTATCGTGTATAACTGAGGACAGTAGCTTTCAACTAAGGCAGAGAGGGACTGGTACTGCAGATAGCCATTACCTCCTGGTTCTTGCAGTCACTTACCTGAAAATGCTGTCTCATTTTTGAGTTCTAGCTATTAAACATATACACATTTCTTGGCTTCCTGTGTAGTGTAATACTTATTAATCCACAGGTAGAAATGGGCTATTATAGGGAAGGATTCATCTGAGGGAAAGACTAAATATGTAACAAATACATTTAGTTGCATCTTCTTGCAAACATATTTAGCTGTAGCTTCAAAGAATGGTGAATCAATTGGCTACTGCGAATGATGATTATTCAGAAATGTCTCTCTTTCCCTATTCCCCTTTAGCCTTTTTCTTATCAGGATAGTCTGCTAGGGAAAAAGACTTATGTGCTTATACTGTGTAGGTGAGGGTTGGTGTACATCTCTAAGGAGCAAAAAAGTTTCCCAGAGAACTTTTCTTGCCCAATTTAAATGCAGTTCGACAAAGGTATTCAGTGTTTCCAGAAATATTCAAAAGGAAGATCATTGCACTCATGTTTTCCATGGCACCCTTCAGAGGTTTTTTTGCTCTCTCCTTTGTCTCTCTCCATCTTCCATCTCCTGTAAGTGACAAGGAACCACTGATAACAAAGCCTGTCTGCTGCCCACAAGTTTTAGGAAAACAAAACAGGCTGAGAAATCAGACAGTGTAAGTACTATCAGTTAAAGGAAAACTCATATTGCTAAATTCATAACGATTCCTGTCATGGGTTCAGCAGTAGCAGTCATTTTTCCCCTTCTTGGTAGCTGGTGCAGCACTGTGTTTTTGACTTGTGG
>JAOEHY010010065.1:0-22593 GCA_025447955.1 Psilopsiagon aurifrons
CCAGGAGCAGAGGGAAGAAAAAGGGGGAAGTGAGTGAACAAACTGCGTGGCTGATTTATGGCTTAAACCATGACACAAGGTAGCTGTTGACTTGACTCCTGGAAATCATTTCTTCTAGCAAATATTGCTGTCCTGCATCATACATTGAAAAAAAGGAGGACTTTAGAGGTATGTACCTGTATTTGTGTTTGGATCTTATAAGCAGCATAGCTATAGAAGCATAAAATATAGCCAAACTCCTAGAAAACCTGTGTATGGAAGTCATGCTGAGCAGGGTTCTTTGTGGCTGTATTGCTGCTAGCACTGGAATTAGCTGGGTAGTGCTACCATGACTACAGCCACACGCAGAACAAACACAAGCTTACCTACAGCTTCATACCTAGATATGCCTGGTACTGATGCCCTGTGCTACAGCCCTTCTTGCAAGAGGGAACCCTACAGCTAATCAGCTCTGCTCAGCAGCTTGGGTCCTATGAGATGGCTTATGCGTGTATGTGGTGCACAAACATATCCAGGAAACCCTAGAATAAACCATGGCTCATCATGACTGACCTTTTAAAAATCTGGAGACGTCCTGAAGTTGAGGTATGTTATTCTCTTGGTAGCCACAGTATTTCTCCAGCTGCTGGAAAGCATCCAGATACTGCATACAAGCATGAGTAGCGTAAAGGCTGCGCAGCTTCCTGTAGACTTCTCTCCTGAAAAACTAAAGCCATATAGCATGACCTGCCTCCATAAAGCAGTACATATCTGCCCTATCTACAGAGAGGCATAAACTCCAGCACAAGCAGTGGTCTAAAAATCTGAACACAGGACACTAGTTCCAAGTTCTTGGAAGCTGATGCCTTGGTGGATGAAGTAAAGCATAAAGGCTTTTAGTTATAATTTTCCTTCAGAATTTGGGTTCTGTTCAGCAAATCTGTTTTATCCTTTCCTACACCCTCCATTAACAACAGGATCCTGATACAGAAGTGTTTCTTGCTTAGGTATAAATGCATTGGAGGTACCAGAGAAATCCCAGAGAGAAAGTTGAAGATGTGGCCCTCTCCATGTTTTGCCGTTTAGGGATGAAATGAGTCAATTCTCTCCCATTCTATGTTTGGGTGCAACATGAAATGCTGATCCCTCCATCTCCATGCTGAAGACTAGCCTGTATTTGATTCTTACAAACCTTCTCCTAAAAAAGTACATTTTCTGATACTGAAGAGTGATATATGGACAGGCAAAGAGGTTCATACTTTTGCTGTTCAAAATGCCTGGCATGGGCTATGTATTTGAAAGACTTGCCAATTTCTTGAAGCATTTAGCTCATTATACAAAAAGAGACCAGCTGAAGAAAAATATATATAACCAGATTTTGGCACAGGCTTCAAGCTTCTCCCAAAATTGATGGTACTTGGATTTAGAGCTGTGGTTTGGAATATATTTAGCTGTTGCAAAATAAACAAGTAGTAATAGGATGGCAAGAAACCTTATAGAAATGGTTATTTTTGTTCAGACATGGCCCTAGGGTGTTCACAATTTTATAAACATTGTTTTATGAAAATTGAGATCATTCTTGGAAATGCTGGGTACGGAAAGTGACCTTTTGTTGGTTTTGTATTGTATTTTTTTTTGTGATGCTATTGTTGCTATGGAGGTGATAGCCGATCCCTGGTAATGGCTCTCTTCATTTGTATGAATGTCTTACACAGTGTGGGAGTAATGAACCAGAGTGAAGGGGGGAAGGAAAACCTTAGGAGGAAAAAAAAAAATCAAAGAACAGAGGAAAACAGTGGCTGCTGTCACTGTTGCAAAAGCCACAGGAGACTGGGCCATTTCCATAGAAGAACTAGGAAAAAATGTGGAGGACTAGAGCTCAAATGTTGCCCTGGATTATTTCCCCATAGAATACTACTGACTTCAGTGGGATTGCATAGGACCTGAACCAGTATGCAGTTCATCCCCAGACTGGAGTCTAGAGACTGTTTTAAACTTCTGCACATATGGTCTCTTTTATCAAAGTATCTACTGTGTGTCCCAACATTGACTACCACAGAAACATGGGCATCTTGGAGACTAGTGGTCAATTATCTAAAGCTAAGTGTCCATCCTCTCTAAGTTCCTCTAAGGCAACCATTTAAGTTCCCTCCAAAATCAATAGAGTATCAGATATTTCCAGACAACAATTTAGTTTGCCCTAATGTCTCAAATAGATGTAATGCGTCACTGTATGGAGGCGCTATCACTCAAAGGACCATTAAGCTGCTAACTGATGGTACTTCAGTCCAGAAATGGAAAGAGAAACTACTGAAAGTATGGTCTAAGAAATACTCTAGAGAGGCGCCTCAGTAAAAAGTATAGAGCAGCCACTTGACTTTATTGGCCATGACCTTATTTTACATAAATACTGTTTATGAAAAAAGTAACACTATTCAGCTTTGTTATGAAGATGTGACAGGTGCATCCCCATAATTTTGTCCTAGATTCTACCTTTTCTTATACAGCTTTTACTCATAAAACAACTTAGTTTCGTGGCCTTCCAAGAAGCCTGCTTGAAAACAGAAACTCTGATCAACTTTACTCTCTGTTTTCTGAAAGCCGTATTTCTTCACTTGATTAGTTTTCATTTTTATAACCATGTTGCTACAAACTGAAGGCATCCAACAACTCTTCAGAGTGAGCACCAAGGGAATTTAATCTGTGCTACAAATTTCCCGTTCAATTGCGCAGCACTCAATTAAGTTGTGCTGTAATGCAGTTGACCTCAGGGCAGAGCCCCAGGGGTTGTGATAACCACTGGGGGCGTCTAATTTTGGAAACAGCTTTGCATAATAAGACAACCTGGGTTTCTGAGGCTCACTGTTTGGGGAAATGGGCAGATATTCCTTTAAAGGTCTATTCTGTTACCACAGTGGGACTAATTCTTGGTGGAGAATGGCTGGAATGACGGAGATTGGCAACAAAAGAGAAAAACAGGAAAGAACACAAAATTAAATTTTCTTAAATATGACATTCCCACACACCATCCCATGCCAAGATTGTTGGCTGATGGTAGCAATCATGAGAATGACACCGACCATCAATCTTTGACAGTTGAAAGATGCTATAAAAACCTATTTGAGCTTAATAAAAATGTGATCTCCTGGATGAGTTAGATGCAAGGTTTTATGTGATTGTGGGCAACACCACTCAAGCTTTCTATGGATGATAGATTTTATCTAAAATAAAGTAATCACTGAAAGAGATGAGACGGCCCTGTGGTTGAGATTCTGGGATGTGACATCTAGTGTATGGATTTAATTCCTGACATTGACATGAACTTTGTATATAATTTGGGGCAAATTACTTAAGTTTCAGCTTTTTCATTTCCACAGTTATAAAATGTGGTCATCATTCTTCCCTTTTCCCACCTTTAGGCTGTGTTTATTTTCAATTGTAAACTTTCTTGAACAAAGATTCTTTTATTATGTACACATGTGCACAATCCTCAGACTCTGCTTTAATTGGGTCATTTGGACATATTTATGCTTGTATTATCATATAAATGTGCAATCATTGCTGCTTACTGAGATTTGTTAAAGCTAGTGGGAGAAAGTGAAAACAGAGGTATAAGAAATAAGCAGTCTGTCTTCTTTCAGATCTGCCACATATTTCACACAGTGTCTACAAACATCCTTTGAATTTAATTAATTTTGTTTGTTTGGCTTTGGGTATTTTTTGGATGCCAAATCTTCAACAGAAACAAAGTCCCAGTGCAGAAATGCTGCATCCATGTGAAAGTCACTTGCCATCATTTCATATGACATCAAAGGACTTTTTACAGCATAAATAATACATCATAAGAACACTCCGAATTTTCATTTACCTTTCATTTGAGAGAATGACACGTATTCATGTTAACATCAATGAATACTTGAAGGCAAACAAGCAAGTCCTATGAACATTGGATTAGCCACATCCTTTCATTGAACTTCCATCCTGCAAGTAGGTATTTTCTCCATATAGCAGATTTGGAGAGGTGGTATTTATGTCACCACCATAGTCATGGTTAATTAGAGAAAAGTTAGAAGTTGTTGGAACTAGGTGATCTCAAGGTCCTTTCCAACCCTAAGTATTATATGATTCTGTGATTCTGAGTTATACTATTGGCTCCAGATTTTTCTGGCTTTCAATATTTTGTTAGGATTGGCAGGCAGGGAGACAGAAATATTTTGCTCTAGAAAGTGAATAGTTAAGACCAGCTTGGAGAACGGCTTTCTGCAAAACAAATGACCAAAAGTTGATACTTAACCAAGGAGTAAAATTTGAAGTAGATAAATATGATATTAAAATAGTTTAACTGTCTCACATTGACAGTCTTTCCTGGAACTTCAGTGGAATGGCCCAGGAATCCGAGTATAAGCAGCAAACTCACCAAGTTGCAGTCTCCTGTGCTGTGTATTCAATGCGAGGCAAAGGGTCTCCTCTGTAATGAAGAGAAGAAATAATGCATGTGTTTCAAGCAGATTACAGGTTTGGTTTTTAAGTATTATTTTCTTTCCCTGCACCATGAATATTTGCCAGAATGAAAACAGAAACAGCAAAATAGTATGTAAGTAACAACTTCTTAGTCTCAGTAGGTTCTAATGTGTGCATTTTCTCTTCTTTTCCAGTGTGAGGAGAAAACAGGGATACAGTAAGAAAAGGAGTCATGTTCTGCTTTACAGAAGAAAAAAGAAGCCTTCAGGCTTACCCTTACCTCTGCTGAAGGCAGTCTAGCAACCAAAACGCAGTGTCCATCCCTGAGGAATGTGATCAGCACAGTAATATTGCAGAGAAGCATTCATAAACTCAGCAGCAGAGAGCTGCAAAGGTGTACACTGAATGGTTATCACTAGCTTCTCTGGTGGGCAGTCTTCTCTCCTTTTCCTCACTGTTGTTCCTTCAGTAGCTCTGAGTCAGTTCAATGTGTGTTTTTGTCCTGTTTTGTGCTTCATCAGCTGTGCAACATGGTGGCAGTGAGAAAACTGTACTCAAACAGCAGTCTCTAAAGTCTTGGGAGATTTCACCAGTTCTTTACACCGTGAAGTTGATAATCTATAGCCAGTTCTACCTGTGCATCTGATTGACTCTATCAGACAGCAATGTGATTCTAGTGAAGTTTACACAAAGGCAGAAATATTTTCAGCCACCCACGCAAGTCCTGGGAGGTTTTTAGGTACATGGACAGTGTCATTTTGTCAAATAAATAACAAAAATATTAAATTGATCTTTGTCAAAAATATGTTCCTAAGCACTACTCTGTATTGTTCCTTGAAAAACATCAACCTCTGCTTAGGGCAAGCCCTAAAAGGAACTCCAAAATTGAAATGAAGGAGTCACATTGAACAGCCACCTCTGCTAAGATAAAATACAACAGCGAAGGAGTTGTGAATGCAATTCTAAGATTTTCATCTTAAGGTTTATTTGCTGCATTGTAGGAAAAGTCTATTTCATATGGAGTGAAAGCTTCTGTGGCTTAATTCTCTTTCCTAAAAGATAAACCCATTGATACATTGACAATATATTAAATCTCTGGTATTTCTCACACACAAAGATGTCTGGAAGCACATGTGGACCATTGAACTTCCTCTTCAGCAGCCTTGTACTTACGTTCTGTAATTAAAGGCAAGGTCAGCAAAGAATGCCCGCCGTTTCTTATACTCCAGGTCAGTGTATCCCTGAGTTAGAAAACAATTTTTAAAAAAATTTACATTAAGAGAGATTTGTTGGCATAAATACTAACAAAAGCATTCAGAAAGCCTACGCCTCAAATAGGTTGTTTTCTCTGACACAATGAATCTTAAACCTTATGAACAGGGTAAGCCAAAGTTGCTTTCATGATATTTAGGTGAAAATGTGGCCCCTGTGACCAGAAGGAAAGTAATGTGGCTTCATGGGAAGGTTTTGGAGTTGTTCATAAACAGTACAGCACAGACCAACTAACTTCCAGTCAAATTTAAATGCAAATCACAATAAAAATGAAATTGAAGTAGGGATGCCCCTTCTGTTGGCAGAACAGCTGAATTTATGAATCATTTCTTTCCTGCACTAAGTGTGAACGTTGCAATATACAGCTGTCATAGACATGACAGTACCAAGCCTAGTACCACCTTGACACAGAAAGTACCCTGCACCTGCACAATAAGCTGCACTTTGGGTTAAGAAGGGGTCCTCACTGGCTAGAAATCATTAGAGCTGTCACTGAATCTGTAGAAAGAACAGGCTATCAGCTCAAGTCCCCCTTGCCTATTTATTAACCTGTAATGATAAGGATAGATTTAGTGGTATCTGTTTAAAGGGGCAGTTCACTTATTAAATGCTGTAGTTTTCTTTTTGCCCCCTCTGTGTTTACTAGAAATTGAGCTTCAAGCAGGCGTCTGGAGCTATTGAATACAAACAGAGATGTGGAATCAAATTCCTCTGAATTTTACATCATTCATAATAGGAATAAAATCTGAAATCTGGCACTCTGTTACTAATATAACTCAGAAAGCAGTGTTGATCAGCATCACTGTACAAATATTTATTATTCTAAAATATTCAGAATTTACTGGAACCACTTTGCATACTACAAGTCAAATTTGTCCCTTAGGTTTATTCACATAATTTTCAGTGTAGCAATAATACCAGTAATACTGCAGTTAATGAGTATTGTGTGTGTGAATCTGAGGAAAGAACTGGATCCTGACAGCATGCTTATTTTTGTCATGTGTTATGTTCATTCAGATGCCACCCTTGCTTTTCAGTAGCTGTAACAAGTCCATGCAAAGCACACAGAAAAGACATTGGGCCAGATAAACACTGATGCTTCTCAGCTTTGTCCCTACTATTCCCAGGGATCTCTACCCATGCTCTGAGCATCAGGAGCCTCCCTGGGGGACCACTACAGCCAGTGCTGGTGTGCCCCAGAGAATGGTGTCACAGTGTCATCAGTTTTCTTTCCTGGCCATTAAAGAGACAGTAAAGAACAAAGCAAAGCTGTTGAGATCGGCAGCCTAAACTGCCTACTTGGTAGTAAATGTATATGCAAAAACCTTTGCTGAGCTAGTTGTACATCAGCTTTGTGCTTTCCTCCAACCTGTCCTTTTTGAGCCATGCTCAATGGCACAGTAAATGAGCCCATGTTGTGATTTCTTCTGCCACAGACAAATGATTTTCAGTGCCTGAATTAACTTGTTTCAAGTCATTTTAGGTATTTCTACATTGCATTGCATTCTGCAGTGTAGATTTATCCCCACTCAGTACTCTGGTAAGCCTGCACCCCTAGTGTTTTCTCATCCTCTTCAGTGCTCACACCTTCTATGCAGTGACAAAGGAAGGGAATTTAGCCCAATTCAGAAAATTCCCAATGATCATTTGTTTGTCTCATGAGAAATAGCTACAGAGCTAGATCAGGAAAATCACCAGCACTTGCATTGTTTCTATAAGAAAGATATTAAGAATAATTAAAGATGTAGTGGTTAAGGAGGATGTGAAGCTCTCCTATAATATTGTATCTTAATAAATGATTCTCAAAAATAGAAGATAGACTTGGAAAGTTTTGTCGTATCACACAGAAATGTACATAGCTAGTATTAATATTGTGTAAGTTAACAGAAGGGTCTAAATAGAATTCAGACTTTTCAAGAAGGGAATGACAATCTTGTAGATTCTGTTGGCACCCATCTAAATTTTCCTTGCATTTTTCAGTGCAAAGTCTGTGGCTTTGTTTCTTCCCATGCATCACTTCTATGTGATGATTGTCAGCACACTTCATAACAGTTTCATTACCTACCTTGTCAATCAACAAATGGCCCTTTGGAGTCCCTTTCTAATCCGTACCTCAAGTTATGTCTCATCTGTACTAAAGTTGGGAAACTGATGAAATAAAGTGTTAGCTCCCAGTACTTTTCCTTGCTATTATCATCACTAGAGAAGGACTGTACCGTGCATTTTAACTCTTCCTTCTTCTAGGATTTCTGCTTATGGCAACGCTGAGCATACAAGCACAAAACTATGATGAGTAAAGCCCTTTTTGCAGCCCACTCATAACCAATGAATCCAAGAGAAAGCCCATCATAAACATTCTAACAATATTTTGCTGAGTACTATCAATAAACACAGGTGAAATCCTGGCTCCAAACACCCAGTGCAAAGTCAAATGTAAATTAGGATTATAATATTTCCAATTTACTTGCTATTTAAACTTTAGATCAAATTTAAACTGAAAGCACTAGACCTTTTGAGCTTCTCCAGTCACATTTAAATCTAAGTTCAGTTTTCCATAATCACTGCAGTCATGTATCTATCTTATTTTCTGTCTAGACAATTTTCGCGTGTTTAAGCTAATACTCTGTGGGATCCGAGGATCTGGTACTTATTAGTGACTAGCTCTTTGCCATTTGTCCTCAATATCGTCCACTTTACATCGGCACTTGAATAAGTTTCCTGGCATGTGTGAAATTTAAAAATGCAGATATGGAATATCTGAAAGGTCAAAACAAAGAAAATACAAAAAAGCCGAAGGCTGGGGAACTTGACTCCTGTGTGGACCAGAAGGGACAAAGTGGGCATACCTCAAAAATAGCAGGGGTGAAATAATAAATATTTTTAAAGTGAACAATGAAATGTAAACTTATGCTAAAGAAGATGTGAAATAGAAATTACTTCAGTGTGTGTCTGATGTTAATCATAAGTACCTTGGTGGATAAGAGCCCAGAAGTTTTTCTCAATATAAAGTTATTCATTCTGCAGTCCCTAATTCCACTTGGATCAGACTTTCTCAGGTCCCTTATTTTTATTGTCCTTTCATGAATATTTCCTTACTCCTGAAATTTCCTAACATTTCTTTTTCTACAGTTTCTTTTTGAAAGATGAAATAACAGTGATTTGAAACTTACAGGGTGACCATGGTCCAAACTAGGATCATACTTTGTGATCAGATGGTGACATTTGTCCAGATCTTGGACTTTCCTAGGGAACCAGGGCACTGGAGAGAAAGTAGCAAGACTTAAATAAGATAGGATTAAATAATTTTTAAAAGGCACAGAAAAGAAAAGGTGTGCTGATAATTACAAGCCTTTTGTTTTCTTCAGCTACATGTCATTGTGTGTCAGTAGTTGAATTCATCTGCAACCAAATTGACAAACTGGATAAAAAATAATCTAAAACTAACTTGCAATGATAACCTCTCTTTTAATGAGTAGTAAAGGCAAAAAACATTTCCTTTTATTCCAAATTAGGTGTTCTGTTTGAGACAGCAAAATAAATTTTTTTCTGCATTTTGGATTTAAGACAATATTTTGGTTTTGTCTAAAAAGTGATCATAAATTTTTATAACTTTAAAAATGAAAACATGAAGTTTCTAAAAATAAAGCAGGTCAAGAAGTATCCTGATTTCAATTTTTTTCCTTCTGGCGCTTTTTTTGCCTTTTTTTTTCCCAGTAAAATTATAGCATTAGCTGAATTTCCAAACATTTTCTTTCCTCTCAAATGGAGACCTTTTCTGGTGACCGAAATAAACTGTGATCATTTTAAGTGCCAGCATTTATGACTAATGAATTTAAAAAATTAATGTAAAAATACAAAGTTGATACTGTTTTCTGAGGTCAGACAGATGCTATATTAAAGCTCAGGAAAGGTCCCTCTGGGGTCACCTTAACTTCATACTTGACAAGAGACCAGGAATCTCTGGCAAATGAATGATAAATTCAGCTGTAGCCCTGTTATAGTATATCCAAGCACAGACAGTTCTCAAAAGTACAAGTCTACCAGTACACACTGACATTCGGAAATCCTAGGTTTTTTATGCAGTTATGGCCAATCCTGCAATAGGAAGGAAGAAATACTTGTCTGACAGATGCTTTAAGCCTACCCTGAATTTTTTGCTGAGCCTTTGTCTTTGGCTGTACCATACTGCATGCAAGATGTCTGCCCTGCCTTCTATGGCCATATCTCCTCAAAACCTATACCTGATTGTAAGTCCACAGGCTGTGATAAAGTGCCTCTCTTTCTACATCATTCTCATTGGGAAGTATATCAATTCAGGGAAAAAAGTCATGCAGTGAAGAAAAATGAATGCACACTCTCCTGCATTCCAAACAAATTACTATTAGGAAGCTAAAGCTTAACAAGTTATTAAAAAAAAAAAAAACCAAAAAAAAAAAAAACCCAAAACAGAACAGCACTAGCAGATGCGTAGGTTTCTTACCTTTGTCTTCTCTGCTAGTTCTCACATCCTCTGCTACTCTCCTTAAGGAAGTGATAAGAGGACTAACATCAGCACTGTGAGCTTCACATTCAACAAAAATATCAAGGTCGACAGCAGAGTTATTGGGCTTCTTGGCTCGTCTGGTTTCAAAGTGATGTATCTGAGCTTCAAAAGTCTGCAAGAGCCAGGTGTTCATATGATGCAACTTCTCCAAAGACTGAAAATCCAGGTAAGTCTAGATACACTTCTACGATGTCTTTAAAAGGTGACTAGAAGAGCTATTAACTCTTTTAAAGTAAAGTGCATATTAAGCAATGAAGTTTAAAAATGTCCAGTTTAGGAGCTAAAATACAAGCAGAACTAAAAATTAAACACTGTAGAATTAGGTAGAGATAGATGGAGATGAAAGATGAGATACTGTTGACTGTAGCATTCCATCTGTACAGAAATAACAAGTGAGTAGCTGGGTAACTCTTAAAAACCCTGGCAGAATGAAAGCAGATCTATTGATGTATAATAACACCATAATCATTAAATAATTGCAAACGATTAAAAATAAGTAACATGTACAATACTTCTCTTTTCAGTTATTCATTTTTCACAGATGAGAGTGAGCACCTGGCAGGGATACTTCAAGTGCCCAGAATATATGACGCCTGTATGGTTTACAGCTCTTGTTCTCTGGATCTCCTTGCCAAATATGCAGAGAAAATTCATTGGTTTCTAACATCCCCACAATCTGAGTGCTTGAAATGCTGGCCTGTTTTTTAGTTGCGGCTGGCCACCACAACTGCTAGAAAGAAATAACAGATCAGTATGTGCTCTAAACAGCCCTTAAATAAAATGCTGATTCTTCTAAATGACTGTGTTCTGCTGCTCCCTCCCTCCAGAGCACTTTTTAACTTGGAGAGGACAGCTGACCTCTCCTAGCAGCTGTAGCAAAATAGGGACAATGAGAAAGGAGGAAGGCAGCTGGAGGCATAAGTCTGTCAGGGAACATGAGATGGATGAGAGAGAGTTGATGCAAAGTGGGAGAGGTGAAGGCAATAGTGGCAGAAGAGGGGGCTTGGTGGAGGAAAAGAATGGTGAGGTCTGTACCTCAAAGACTTTGGCTGCCTTAGAGAGTTCAATCTTCCTGACATTGCAGAGGGTGAAAGTCAGGATAAGAGTGGCTCTGCTACCCTGTCTGTTGGAGTCCAAGCTGCCTCGCCTGTTCAATGACTCTGTGCCACGCATCTCCTTCTCCTTGCTGGCCTCTTCCTTTTGGCCTAAGATCCCCACCAAGTCAGTCTTCATTAGAGATGTTGAGTGGAAACTGCCTGAGGATGTGAATGTTTCCCCAGAGTAATTACCAGGGGAGGTGGTGGGACTGGAGATCCAATGCATTTATATGGGTAGTAAGACCAGAGCTGTCAGACAGCAGGGAAGCAAACTGGTTGCTACTGTGTTAGGTGCACAGACATTTATGTTGGCCACGTCAGTCACATCAAGGGAAACCTCCTGCGTAGGATGTGCGCAAGAGCCCAAGATAACCCTCCTCCTCTGTGTAACTTCAAAGCGTGGCCCTCCTGCTCTGTTTGAAGGTGTCTGCAAGTTGTTCAATCCTTGAAATTGGCTCCTTTGTAGAGAGGGAATTAGCCAGAGCTCCATTTACATCTCCTAGTCGAGACTGCACTGCACAATGTCTGAGACTGCCCTTCCTCCCCATCCTCTCTTACTTTACTGGGGCCCTCTCTGCATTGACCATGCCCCAGGGAACAAAAGGGGCTCTTCCCCTAGATCACAGACCACTCCAAGTGATGCTCCCTCTGCACAGACACCACTGTGGGAGAGCCAGAGAGACCTGAGCCAAACTCAGAGTTTATTGCCTACTTCTCAGCTTTTCCTGCCCAGAAGGTCTGTCTGACCTGTTCTACCCTATAGCCCTGCAAGAGCTGAGTGTTGCCTCTAGACTTAGGTCATCTTTTGGAACTTATTTCTGTAATGATTTAATCTCTAGCAAAGTAGACTCTCAAAAAGCCCGGGGTCACATCTTTCTAACAGCTGGCAGAGCAATCTCAGGGTGGGAATCAGCTCTGCTCTTGCCAGGGCATGGTATTCCCTGACATCTACAAACATATTTCTGGGTATGAGCACCCGTACATTCATACCCCAAGTTACAGTGTGCTGGAATCCCTGTGAAAGTCAACTTACAGACCTACAAAGAAGACTACCTTTTTGTCCTCCCTTTGCAGATGGAGCCACTTCTGATGTGCCCCCTACCTGATCCTGTGACTGTGTCACACCCCACAATGCTATACTGCTTTTGCCTCCTTCGTGGCCAGGAAAGATAAAGACAGTGCAGAAAAAAATTGTTCTCCTTAGACCATGGCAGCACCGTGTTTCCCCTTCACCCAAGACACAGCACTGTGAAGATCTCAATTTCCCATTATTGCCTGACTTGAGACAGACAAATCCCAGGTGAATTTTGGAGCACCATGCCCAAGAGGCAGGTCTCAGTGTTCTGAGGACCATCAGCCCACACAGACCTCAGGCACTGCAGGCTCCGCAGGGCATGGTGAGTGCCAGAATGGGAAGAGATGTCCCCTGGCCTGGCCTATGTCAGGTCTGGCTGCTGCCCGCAGGCAGGGCAGAGTAGGGTAAGGCAGGGCAGAGTAGGGCAAGGTGGGGCAGGGCAGGCATCTGTCCGTGGTGCTGAACCTGGCCCGGCTCTGGGCTGTAGCACCCCGCGCTTTGCTGGCGGCTCCGGTCCTCCCATCCCAGCCTGGCTCGGCTCATGACCCGGGGGAGGTCCGGGAGGGCAAGGGAGCACTTCGGAGGTGACTGAATTGAAGCTGCAAACTGGATGAGGCAGGGGAAGAAGAGGGGCACCTTAAGGGGGGAAAAAGGCTCTTCCTACTCCTTCATACCCCCAGCAGTGGGGACAAGAGCAGGTGTAAGAACACAAGCTGAGCGGAGTCTATCTGAGTCCAAACTTGGTCTTTCCCATGCATCCTCACATCCAGGCCACAGTCATGGCACAAACAACAAATGCACAAGGTCTTCTACTCCAGGTACACATGGACACGTATGTGAAGGTTGTAAAGCTCAAGATGCATGTGGAAGGTCTCACTCATAACGTAAGTCAGCTCTGATGAGACATCCCAGAGTCCTGCTTTCAGCACTTTTGGGGACCTCTAGGAGTACAGTAAGAGAGGTGTCAGGCTGCGTCCTGCAGTTTAAAGGGCTTTAAAAGGGCAGGAGCTCAATATGTCATCCTTTTGCATGGGGACAGGCAGATTGTCCTTGCAGAAGGTGGGACTCTCCCCTGCGAGGAGTAGACTCACCCCTCTCCTGCAGCCACTAGGGTGGGTGCTTTGAATGGCTGATCACCACAAACAACCTGCCCATTTTTGATTTGTTACTATTGTGGGTGTCTCCATACTGTATGACCTCTGTGCTATTAATTTGAGATGGATATGGCATTTTTATTTCTATTTATTTAAATTAATTCATCTGATTACATTTGAACATCAAGAAAGTCTTCTCTGCCAACTGCCAGCATAGTTTGAAGCCACAAAAAGAAAGGTTTACAAATAATGCACTCCTGTGGAGTTCTCCTGTGCTTAATCCCTCTTTCAATAATTTCTGTGCCCTTTGGGGAATGAAGTCCCTTCTCCAGGCTGCTGCCAGATCTAGGCATCTTAAGACACCCAGAGGAGGTCACCTCCCTGTGTCAGCTGTGCTGACTAGCCTTCCTGCCATCACTGACCTTGGCCAGGGTCACTGGAAAGAAAAAGAGCCTCGTGAAACAGAGCTGAAGATGGGGAGATCAAGAAATGTGATCACAGTGGGAGAGAAGAGAGGAAGATTACTCACCAGATTAGCTTGGGATAGGTTAGTAAAACTAACATACAAATAATTACAGAGTATGAAAAGATAAAGCAAGCAAGTCATTGCTGTACATTTCTAGGTAATTACACACATCAAGAGATATTTTTTTTTTTAATTTCACTTTAATGATCTTGTCCGGATGAGTGATAGTCAGTCAGTCCAAGAAAGCTTTCTTTTATTTGGGGCACACCTCTAATGGGCATTCCTGCCTACCTGGGTATTTAATTCTGAGCGACCTGTGTGGTTACCTTACAAAGAGGAGTTACACTGGCTAGATAATATAAAAATCATTTTGCTACACAACATTAATTTTCCTTAAGCATGAAATAAGAATCCTCTCATTAACAAATACTGTTAAAAATGCAAGTTATGTGTACTATTTAAAGCTAATCTGTTCTGCAAGAAAATCTACTTTCAATATATTTTTCTGGTTTTAACTTTCTCTCATCTCTCAGTTTTGCTGAACAGCTACGTTAGGCTGCTTTGGCTGGAGCCATTGCTCATTTAAACCTACATTAAGGAACACCAAATTAGATATGTGGCACCGATACTCTTTAACCATTCCACTTGCACATACAAGACAACCATGAATTCTCAGTATCATTATAGATTTACTGCTGCTGTCCCTCACAACAACAACCAGAAGCAGGGAAGTTTGAAGAGCAGCCTGTGGATTAGTTTGAAAGACTTCACTCTTGGGATGAAATTTTTTCCTTGTGGTACCGAGTTACCTTATGGGTCCTATTATATTAAGAGAGAAAAATATGGGCTACTTTCACACTGAAAATACGAGTCAAGCAGTATTTAAAGATCTACAGAAACATTGTCATGAGAAAAAGGGAAATAAAAAAAGATGCAGAGATAAAAAAGCTTACTTCAAAGCACCAAAATTATACCATTTTGCACAAGTACATGTCTATTGAAAAAGGTTCCAGCTGATATCCTCAGATTTATGTTCTAACTCATTATAAATATAATGGAAACAGCTGTAATTTCTATATTCCTAAAGGATGATGCCTACATTAAAGCTCCATTGATTTTCAAACTATGAGAGTAGTACAATAGTAGGTATGAGACTCATACCTACTAATGGACTCATGGACTTTCAAATCCCTCTCCACTGGATCTTCAACAGAAAAGTGACTCCTGAATCATGTTAGTATCATGATGCAGCATTGTTTCAAGCTGGAAATACTGTTCTGCCTGAATCTTCAACAGAAAAGTGACTCCTGAATCATGTTAGTATCATGATGCAGAATTGTTTCAAGCTGGAAATACTGTTCTGCTTTGCTTTGCTCCATTCTGTTCCAATGTACAAGTGTACAAAAACTTAGGAGACACCTTGTAATGGTGCTGAATAAAGCACTTTCAGACAAGGGCACACACAACACAAGGTAGCCTTCATTCAGTGAGTAGCTGAGTTCGTCTGTTCAGAGAGGTCTCCCCCTTCTGTAAACTGACTCATCCTGAGTCAGCTCGGAATCCATGATATTACACATTTCACCCAGCACAGCTCTGAGACTGGTCTAATAAGTCCTTGATGTTGTGTTAATACATCTGCATGGTTTCTTGCTTGTCAAACTGACCTCAAATCCAGCTGCAAAAAACCATGCAGACTTGCCTTTACAAGGGGATTTTTGTGGGTGCTGTACTGGGGCACAGACTCCATGCTCTGAATAAGCAATCTCAGTACCTTGCTCTGCTCTGCAGACCGATGACACATCCCAGCACAGAGCATTCTTGACTTGCACAAACCTTTTTGGGATTGGTGCCTGTGCAAATACAGTATATTTATGCTCCGTGATAAATCTTTGTTAATTGGGCTGCAGCACACTTGCTGCATTCTCTGCTAGCATTTATGCTTTGGATTAATGGCAACATCAAATATTTAGGGGAAAAAAAGTGTATTTCAGGATAGAGGTGCTTGTGTGTGAAAGTAGAGGTACAGAGGGCTCAGCAGTATATGTATACCCCCTGAAAAGTGTATTAGTCTACCTGTGGGCCCAGTGTGGTAATGCAACCTCACAGCTGCAGCACAGGATAGCTCTGCATGGTGGAGATCTCTCTTCTGTTAACCATTAGCTCAAGACTTATGGAGGCTTTCCCTAGATTCACAACAATAACATCATTTTTATGCATTAATGAGAAAAAAATATAAGTGTCTGAAGGCTAAAAGTGTCAAGGGTCATCTGCAAATGTCTGGTTTTCTGCTAATCTATAGAAATTCAGATATATGTCATAGGCATTCATGCAGTACACAGGGTTGCACAAAGCATCTTCTAGTCAGTAGACAATGACTAGCATGTTACAGCAAATCTTCATTTTATCTTCTGGAGAGCATTGCAGAGGATTCCCATCTCACCTGCCAAGGAAATAATCAAAGAAGTTAATTCTACAGCTAGCCTGTTTCTGACACTGCTGTATATATTTACACTTTTTATCACTTGTTCCCTGAAAGAGTAAGGTGAACAAAGAAGTGCTGGATTGGACACATTTATTAGGGTGTTACTGGAATAAAGTCTGCAGAGTCAGCCCTTTGCCGTCATCAGCCATACAAGGATGGCTCACGGGATCAGGAGTGCTGGCTTTCCATAGGCTAGCCAGCATTAGAGGGGAAATGTGTCAGGAAAAAGGCTGGAATGGCAAAAGGAAATGGGATTAAAGCCAAGCTTTTACTTTTGCTCTTTACTGAGAATAGCTAGAGCCACCCGTCAGAATTCATTGCAAGGCCTTCTGGTCTTTTCTAGCAATGTCACTAAAACTCGGTTTTTCACATGTAACAAACTACAGTCAAGTGGAAATGCTATTTTGAATCTTGAATAGAATTAGGAAGCATTTTTGCATGAGAAAGGAGATGTGTGCCACTTTATCTTGGTCAGGCTCAAAGCATTAAATGCAACCAAAGAAAATCTGGTTTGTGTTTGCTATTTCTGATCCAAGTTTTGAGGAAGTCAGGGTAAACAAATCTGTAGTTCCTTACTATTGATAGTGTCAGCTAAGTTCTTCAGCTGCTTTGCATTGTCCAAGACTTCAATCCTCTGGGTGTAGGGATTGTATCGAACAGAGAAAGGACGAGGAATCGTTTGAGCAAATTTCCTGAGGCAAAAATACAGAAACACATACAAACTTGAAATGCTCCTTTTTTCTCAGTAATTCACTCTTTCCTTGGTGTGCGCATTTGTTGATAAGGGGAATAAGAAAATCTATGAGAGGAAATAACTGAAATTCCTGCTGAGTCAACTGAGACCTACAGTGGTATGTAACATGCTTGAATCTGCATTTGCCTTTATTAACTTAGTTGTTTTCCAAACATGACTAGTTATGCTATTGACATGGCAACACTGCTCCTCATATAGGCCAACTATGTAGCTATTGGGATTTGCCAAACTTGAAAACTTCACTTTCCCTTCAGTAAAGCAAAATATAGGAAATATGTAATTCCTGTGAAAATAAGGCAAGTACCTATGACATCCTGGCATAAAAGGAGCAAGCAAAGTGCTAACTTCTGGCATTATTGGTAGTGGCTTCTAGGTCATTACAAAGATAGGAGATAGATAGACAATGGAGTGAAGCAGCATTCTTACCACCCCTGATTTGCAGCCTTCCCTGCTGCAAAATAGTTAATTCCATGGCAGAAGCATTAAGATTTTTGAAAACATTAATTTGCATAACCACAGAACTGTGGAAAGGAGGACTCTGAATGGGATGAAATAGTCAGAGTCAGAGCTATTGTTCCAGGCTCCTTGTAGACCCCAGCAGGATACTGGCTTATATATCTGCTTTGAATTAGTGAAGTTATTGCTGAAAGAGGAAGGAAAACACGCAGGAGTTGACCATGTAGCCCCGCTATACAGACTGTGACTCAGCATGGTAAATCCCTTATGCCCAGAACAGTGGAATACGCTGGATGCCACCTCCACATTGTTCCTTCAGTTTATCCCTAATTATTATCAGCTAAGGCCTTTGTCTCAAATAGAATTCAGTGTGAGCAAGACACAAGGTATGACAGTGGGAAAAAATATATTGGCTATGATGAAAGTGGTCTGCGGCATCAGTCCAGTTTTTCTAAGGGCAAGAGATAGAGATCCACCTTAGAAGCCAGTCTGCCTGAATCTCAGCTGAAGGTGAGATCCTAATTAGAAGATGAATGCCTTGAGCTGAAATATTTTAGGTCAGCTTCAGAATAATTTTTCAGAGAAGTTTTCTATTACACACAAACACAGAGGTCCAGGTGCAAGCCACAGACAGAAGCACTGGACCACCCTGCAGACCTCTGTTTCAGTTTAACCACTTTCCAATTTGGTCACTGAAACAGATAAAAGAATTTCCAAGATAGTTTGCACAGAGTAAGGCTGCATATTCCACTTTCTCAGGGAACTTGCTATTCAGTTAAAGAATACCGAGAAGATGATAGAAACTGTGTGCAAGATATTAATAGCACAAACCAGAAAAGAAGGCCATATTTCTCAGGTATTACACCAGAGAAAAGGTCAGAAGGAGATGCTGCAGGGTTATGAAGACTGAGGTAGCAGCAGGGGAGGTAGCTATGAAGACCTTAGAGCTGGGAAGCCTGGAGCAGCAGAATATCTTAGGAGTCAGTATGCATTTATTTGTGAATGAGAGAAAGAAAGAGAGAAAAGACACTGTAGATCTGGGACAAGTCCCTGTGTGGCATCTCCATGTGAAAAATTTGTTGAGTGTGAATGAAGGCTAACCCCAGAAGCTTGGCTAACATCCAGAAATATAGTGGTGGTTTTCTTAAACAGAAATACTGCTGTGAGGTAGGACCCAAGCTGAACCCCCAATACAATCTGAGCCATTCCTGTTTCAAGAACCAGAACTGAACCTGGATCATTTTTTTTCAAAATCTTGTTGAACTGGAACTGAATCTGTATTTCAGTCACAGATGACTGAAATATTTACTGTGTAGCCCTGTTGTCTTGTAAACACTTTGCTGGTAACAAGCTGGAGGCTCTGTATAAAAGTAACCACACAGGCCTCAGGACTGGCATTTTTAGGCTTGCTTGGAGTTCTGTTTAGCTTTAATAGCAGTTGTTTAATGACCATGTAGTTATTACCTAATTTGTTTTAGTTTTGCTTAATTCTGAATAATTCTGCGATATAATGTCTTTTTAAAATATTTTTCATATAGGCAGGAATCACAAGCAGTTACACTGTACATAGGGAACTAAGTCTGATCCTAAAGTAATGATGTACCATAAAGGAGTACCAGCATGGGCTGATAACAGAGGCCTTAAAGCTAAGAGTATAGAATGATGCTGGTGGTCACTAGGCTATTAACAGCTCCCCACTGGTCAGTTATTCACAGTAAAGCAAACTTAGGAGCTGAGGAGAAAAAAGGACAAAGAAAAAATTAACATAAATAGTAAAGTAACACAGATTTGCAGGCCTACGTAGAAAGAGCAAGATGTAAAACATGCCAGAAAACATAAAAACGGCCCTGAAGGAACCTTGGGATGAGGAGGAAGAAAGAAAACATCCACACTAGCCACCATCTCACAAAAGAGAGGAAGAAACTCTGTTAATTAACAAGACAGTCTTGCTCTGAAGACCTGAAGATGCTGATTACTTGACAACTTCATCCCCCACCACAAGACCGAAACTATTGACTTAAGACACAAAAGACAGGGAAAAGAAGCAGATGCTAGGATATTTTTTTTCTACAACTTTTAACTATAGCAATATTATTAGATACCTGTTCTATATTAGTTAGCCTTGACCCTAAATATTAGCGTCATTGCCACTGGACTAATAACTTTCTGTTGCATTTTGTTTATACAGGAAATCTTAAACTAACCACAGATTCTTTCCTTTATGCACAAGGTAATGATTGCTTCATCTCTTTAAGCACTGCACATCTTTTTCTAGCATCTCTCAAAATGCTGCTGTCAACCCAAGACTTATTATGGCAATGGGAACCACTGTATTTGCAATGGACAGAGCACTGGGTCTTCTCTGGAACGATTGGATTACCTTAGCTTTTCTTTTGCATCATTAAAACTTTCAGCAACATAGTAGATTGGCTGGAACTCAGTAACAGAGTACTTCTGCACAGGAGTCTCATCCAGGACAAGAGGCCGAATCTCAGGCTTACCTGATAGACAATACTACCAGAAAAAAAGTAATAAATATATTTCAGTTCAAAAGTGCTGAGAAAAAAATATAAAGCTCGTGAATACCACCCAGTTTCAGACAGGAAAGGGTTGCTCCTGTGGAATGCAATGACAGTGTCACTTACTAGGAAAGAAGCAGAAATGTGTCCCCTGTGTGTGTATACACTGACATATTTATTAGAGCTCTTCAGTGAAGTACAACATTTCGTGCTACTTCTATGCACAAAGTATGAAGCAAAATAAGGATCTGAAGACATTCAGAAGAGAAATTTGAGCAATTATAAGCATCACTTAAATGCTATTTTATAGAACACACCTGCAGCTCCCCAAATGAAGACAGCAGCCCTGCACCATATGCCTTGAGTGAGTCACCTTCCTTACATAGTCCAAACTCCACTGTAAACCAATAAACCTAAAAAGAAAATTAGGCAGAAGCATATGATTCCTTGATCAAAAAGAATAGGTGTACATCATTGACATGATTACATTTGGAGTTTGTGTTTCCATTTAAAATGTTGACATATGTCAAATATCAACTATATGAATTAAATAGATGTCCCCACAGGCTGAAATTCTTCTCCTGAAGGGGCACAGTGCTAGACTCAATGCGCCTGTGATTCAGTTCAGATTCCTGACAAACACAGTTGTGTTTTATTGTGCTTACATTTGTCAGCAGAGCAGAGACAATGAAACTATAGCAATAAAAATTTCATTTTGGCTAGCTGACTGAAGTTTGAACCTTAGTTGACAGAAGTTTGTGTCCTGTTTCACACAGAAAGCATTTAACTGCAGCAGCAAGAGATAGAATGGGCTGTTAGTGCAACATTGAAGGAAGATGGTGTGGGCCTAGCTTGGTTTCTTGGTCTGTCATTTTGGAGGTATACCTGCTCTGGCTCGGAAGAACTACCTCATGTATTAGAAGCAGTAAAGATGGTGCAATGTTTTGCTCAGGTCAGTTGGTGCTGGGGATGCTAATCTTCGAGGCATACCCTAATTTTTATTAGAAGTTTGCAACTCTGGCTCTCAGCAGCCTCAGAGTAGGATTCAGGTGAGCCACACTGACTGCAGAGGACATTATCTACCTGGCAGAGTGGAAGAGAAGAGACACTTGCAGGTAAAACAGCTACTGAAGCTGTCTCCTGAAATTTCCTGTGGGGATGTAATAACATGTAATCTCTTCTTGCCCAATATGCTTGTGCTAGAAGAAATCTTGTCTGGGCTTCTGTGTTTAATCATATCTGTCACTTTGAATAAGGGGTGCCAAAGCTATTTTTCTGTAATGCAATTGTTTCAGGGTGGGGTTTTCCAATCATGGGCTTCACTCTGCTTCCATTCAGCTCTATGGGAGTTCTATCAGTGACTTCAGTGGCAGCAGAATTAAGACAACACAGGGCACTTCTTTGGAAAATTGAACCCTCATTTATTAAATTACCGTAGCAAGTTTCTCGATGAAATCATCTGGAGCTCCCAGAGATGCCAGTCCAATTTCCTGTAACAATAAACCATTATTCTTCAAGCTGTTTATTAAAAACATTCTTCCTGTCTTGTCTTATGTAATTTCTCACATTTTAAATGTTACCATCGCTTACTACCACACACAAATGTTTACAGGACATGTTCGTATCATGCAACAGCAATTTTAAACCAGAAATCTCCCCAGAAATGAACAAAAGATCTTGTCCAAATGTCATTTACAAGGCATGATCCTTTGTGCCCAGTACAAAGCCCATTGAGATCAAATAAAATTCTCCTCTTGCTTTGACAGGCTTTTGATCAAGTATGCAATGCACATCTGAGAGAATGATATGGTCAAAAGGAGGTAAATCAATCACATCCACACACCTTAAATATTTCTCTTTGTTCTGTGGGACTGTGATTGCATGAATTTTCCTGTAGTGTCGAATGAACTATTTTTTCCTGAATGATGGGGCATGATTTGAAAGAGCTTATTCATACCTTGGGAGTTAATGCAGACTTTCCTAGGAGGTATAGCTGGATTCAGAAGACAGCCACAAAAGACTGTATATAACCAAGTTCCTTTCTTGGTTTGCCCCAGTGAGGACTGCACAATGCAAAAATTTGAGCACCCCCCCCACACACCCCCCAAAAGCATGGCAGCAGACATCACCATATCAAATCCTAGTGAGCCAAAGTGCTGTTTCTTCTTTCCTTCCTCCCTTCCTCATTTCCTCCCTTCCTCCTTTCCTCCCTTCCTCCCTTCCTTCCTTCTTTCTTCCTTCCCTTCCTTCCTTCCTTCCTCCTTTCCTCCTTTCCTCCCTTCCTTCCTCCCTTCCTCCATTCCTTCCTTATTTCCTCCTTCCTCCCTTCCTCCCTTCCTTCCTTTTTTCTTCCTTCCCTTCTTTCCTCCCTTCCTTCCTTCCCGCCCTCCCTCCT
>JAOEHY010010065.1:22693-49115 GCA_025447955.1 Psilopsiagon aurifrons
CCCTCCCTCCCTCTTCTTTTTTCTCATCTTTACTCTTTCTTCTTTCCTTTTTTCCTCCTTCTCTCTTTGTGTCTTTTCATTGTAAGATGCAGCCAAAAGTTTACTCTTTCACCAAGGTCTGGCTTCTTTTCCAAAGATGTTAACATTACCAAAGAGAAAGCTCCTCTCCAGACTTCTCCCATGCTTGCAGCTGGGGCAATTCCTCACTTTACTCAGCATCCTCTGTGGCTTCAATAGAAAACAAACCCTCCACTTTCCCTAACATTTAGACTGCATGGTGGGGCAATAACTCATCTGACTCATGAGTCATTTAACTTTGCTCAGCATGTTTAACATCTACAGCAGGGTTTTTAGATGATAGCTTTGCAAAGGGTTTGCCTGCAAAAAAACAACTCACAGAAGACAGACTTTTGGAGTTTGAGTGAATGAGTTCATGTAAGTGATTTGTGTCAAGACTTCAAGCAATAAATAAATCAGCATCAGCCACTCTTAAACATCATGCTTAAAGGTGAATCCACCCCAACACTCATAGCTCTTGGCTCATCCTTTGAATTACCAAGTCTCTGGTGTGCTCAATTATATAAATATTATAGCTGCTGAGTAACTTACCTGGGAAAACTGAGCAAAACTGGGATCAGCGAAAAGAGGCACATGTCCTAGCAGTTCATGACAAATATCACTGCAGGAAAACATGACATCTGAATAACTTAAATTAGTAAAAGTCCAGCAATGCTGGATGAATGCCCTAGAGTCAGCACATAATCAAGAGTGCAGTGCATTTCCTCCTAACAGCAAATAATGCTCAAGAATCATGGGAAAATGTTCCAAAATTATTCTTGTGATGGAAAAGCATGCACACTCCAAGGTTTTCAGTACTTCTACGATCATGCATCCCTCAGAGGAAGGTTGATAAATTATTTGTTTATGCATATGGAAGAAAACCATCCATTCAACTGCCTGCTCTGCACAGGAAAGCCCAGAAAGAAAACACCCCACAAAAGAGAACATGGACTTTTCAGTCTCAAGGACAAGAAACCTCTTTAGATTAAGTTCAGCCTATTAAGACAATTCATCATGGTGTCAACATTTACATCAGGAGCTCAACTTCAGTCTGTGTTCAGGCACACAACCTCCCACTAGGAGGTAGGAACTTGCCCTTCCTTAGATCGTTTTCATCACAAGTGTCAGCTTGACAGGCACGTTTGGGGAAGAACTCACCTAAAGGCAGCTAGACTTTTCAAAGACAGAGAAGTGGCTTGGTAAGAGGGAGAAGGGAGAGGCATAAGATGCTTCCAGGAGGGCCAGGCCATTGGAAGACATTTCAGCATGGCTTTGTGCAGGATGAGAATGGGGTAAGCAGAAAGGGAGGAAAATCAGAAGAATAAGGGATAGAAAAATAGAGAGGGAAAGAAGGTTGTGGGAAGGAGTAGGAAGCAAAGGAAAGATAAGTGAGGGGAGAAAGAGTTGCAATAGCATGAAGCAGAGGAATAAAACTGTTTTCAAAATGGCACATGGAAAAGGGCAGTGGACAGGGACAGAGAGAAATATTACAGCATGAAACTGAAAAGAGAAGGGATTGATGATGTGGTCTTCCTTTACCTTGTTGCCGAAGCTTGCATGCAACATGTTGAGTCATTCCTGCACTAGATTCCACACCACTCTTTGAGTGCTAAATGCCTTTTACACTGCTCTCTTTTGCATCCCAGCCACCACACAAGCATTCCTTCAGTAGCAAAACTGTCTCATCCACCCCAAGAGAACTTGCAGAAGAGGATGAAGATTGTTAAAAAGACTAGAAATCTTCCAAAAAACATTTTCAGAAGAGAGCAGCCACTTGGCTGCTCTCCAGTAGCTCTGTTCTCAAGAGTGCTCCAGAGTCCCACACGGTTATTATCAGTTGGGCTGACCCTGGTTTTAGCCTGCTGCAACTTCACACACTTTGCACCAAAGTACTTACGGCTCTGGTGTGTACATGGGTTTGGATGCATGGCGAATATACTGTGTAGAGTGGAATACTCGGAATGCCAGCCCAGCCAAGAAATCTCGAGAGGAGAGCAAGCCTGCAACAGGACGCAGGCGAAATCCAGTGCAGGCTGAAGGGACAAAAGAATGGTGTCGTGTTTGATTTATCCTTATCCAGACTCCTCACAGTGGAAGAAGTTTGTTAATTCTTTTGTTTGCTCTCTTTATGTTAAACAGAGTGTATCTCTGAAAAAGCAGGGGATTTTCTACCCATGTGTACCAAATGTTCACAGTATATGAGCTTCTGTACCATTGTTCCCCTGGAAGGTTTAGAGATGGACCTGTAACATAGGCTAAGTGCTCCCCCAAGCACCATGGGGAGCCTGTGATAAAGCAGGGACCACTTTTCCATCTCTGGGAGCACCACCCCCTGACAGCTAAGGCCTTTGATTTGTTTTGGTTTTTTTTTAATATGCTGCAAACTTACTCTGCAGGAATTTTGAAACATCTTCAAGCTGGGGAATGTTGTCCTCCCGGTAGCCACAATACTTCTCCAGCAGTGGAAACACGTGATTGTGTTCATAACAAGCATGAGTTGGATAGAGACTTTTCAGCTCCCTGAAGACGGTGCCCCAGGTTTTCCTTTCTTCTTCTGTGTAGGTGACTTGAGGAATAGGTTGGCCACTGGAAAGAAAATGGATACATTCAATAAGAGCAACAGGGAAAATGTTTTATGTCACCAGCACCATACTCAGACCACTACATGGACTGGCCAGAAGCCGTTAGAGCAGGAGGGGAGATGCTTTTGGTCTGATGTGCAGGTGTAAAAAAAGCCTCACTTGCCCCTAGCCACAGGCTGAGGTCTTTACTGACCTTAGTTGAGATATTGGCCTTTAGACAATTTCTTGCGTTACTGCAAGTGTGGTGAAAACAAGTAAGTGCTTATTTGTCTTAGTAAGTTGTTCTTATAGTTGCTGGCTGTTGGTTTCAGTTTGTTTGCACCACTTCCAGATATGGAGCAGCTGTTGTATTTCTTGCTCTAATACACATTACATTAATTGGTTTGGTTACAACAGGGAAGCCAAAAAACTCTGTTTCTTGGAGGGGCAAAGAAATTCTGTTCGGCACTTTATGCTGTAACAGATGCAGACTCCAGCCAGACTGACTTTTTCTAATTACAAAGAGCAATTTTGAGTCAAATCCCACCCTCAGGCTTCCATGTTCTTTTTTTTACGTTGAAGCTAGCAGGAATTAGACAGTCACAAGCAATGTAGTTGAACTCCTGTGAATAGCCGATTCCTTTACAACAATGATAGGGCCATAGGTGAATCCAACAGCTTTGAAAAAATCAAAGGGTTTTAAGTAACTTAATAGGGTTAACATCACTGCTGGAATAATGCTGGAGCTTTCCAAACCCCAGAGACCCATTGTTAAACTCTTGATGACACCCCACCATCTCCCACTCCCTCTTCTTTTCCTTGAGCCACAGGGCAGCTCCTCTGGAACACCACCATTTTCTGTCTCTCTATCAGCACCCCTTGATCTGTGGAGCTTTAAACACTATGTTGAATTATGAAGGTTGCTGGGGATTGTACTTCTATAGCACTCCTAGGTAATCCTCAACCACCTTCCAGGGTTACAGGGGGAAGCTATGGCTTAGAAACCTTTCAGATTTCAATTAAAATATTACAGGGATCAACAGAGCTAGAAGCAACGGAAGGCAGAGGGAAGAGGCAAGCTGAAAGCGAAGAAAAGAGAAGTCAGGGAAACTGAGCATTCAACAAAACCAGCAGGTAAATGTATCAGGAGAGGAAGCAAAAGAGCAAAGCCAGAGTAGAGAGGCGAACAGCAGGAGGAAAGAGGACAGAAAAGGTACAAAATAGGGGGCACGGAAGAGAGTAAAATTGATGGTGGGAAGAAGAGTACAAGACAAGCAACCACAAACCCAACTCATTTTTCTAGCTGGGTATCACCTTCACAAGCTAAGCACATTTGCCTTTTCAGATACTTCCCACAAAGCCTGATAACTTTGGATGCCCCTCTCCTCCTGCCCAAGAGTTCAATTAATCAGTCCAATTTGGCCTCTCATTTTGAGATTAGATTATTAGCTCTTTGGCTCAGGGACTATCTTTTCATCACAGTCCTGTGAAAAGCGGAGCCTCGAATGTACAACATATGCTAGTTTATCCTTTGCAATCACAATTTTTCCACTCCCAGCAAGACACAGGCCCAATAGTACTGACATAAATGTGTGAGTGACTCTGGGAACAGAATTTCATCTCCACCAGATCTGATCACTGAAAGCAATCAAGCAAGCCTGTTCTAACTGAATTTATTATCTCTATTTATTTTTCTTAGGAAATGAGAGCCCAAATTGCTGATTGCAGCTGGGTCAGACATGATAAAAGTAGAGTATCAAGCACTGGATTAGCATCAGAACCATAACTTATTCATTATTTTTATAGTGTATGTAGCTCCTGCTTTAATGTAAATGATAGGCACTCCTCCTCCAGCCCTGATTTAATGGGGAGAAAACCAGAAATGGCTTTATTCAAATCTCAGGTCTTTGTAGTAGCAACAGAGTCTGATGCTTAATTAGACAACAAAGCTGGAGAAGAGGGGTGTTGTGGGGAAGGAAGGGAGGCGATGTTCTGAACGTGTGCCTGGAACAATTTACTTTTGTTTTACTGCAATTTGGGGATAAATGCATGAACAGAAAGATTTAGACACATGGCAGATTTATAGCTGATAACAGCAAAAGGACAGTTGTGGAAAAATACATATTATCAGGAGGGTGAGAGCCCTAAAAGAGGGCAGGAGATGTGTCCTTACTTTCTGCCCATGCACTGAGCACTCACTGTTTGTAGTTGTAGGCGATGTCTGCAAACTCCTTCCTCCGGGCCCGATACACAGGATCTTTGAACCCCTAAGGAGAAACAGCAATGGTCAGTCCCTATATAAATGCAAACAGTGCACTACTTTCCTCTCACTGAGCAGCTTTGGGTATGGCTGGTGCAGTCCAAGAAGTGCAGGAAGGAGAGTGGGAAAGATGCCTCCATCCTGCTCAGCTCCGCTCCTTCTCAGTCTGCAGAGCCACCAGAGCAACCATCCTGCCACAGTCTCCCTGCACCTCTTGCCCCTCAAGTCCTTTCATTTTCTCAGTCCTGCTTGCTATGAACAAAGGAAACATGCTCCTTTACAGTGCCAAGAAGGTGCTCCCCAGGGAGCAGTACATTGAATTAATGGCACTTAAATAACCATGTCCTTCTGGTTTCTCAGGAAGCTTGTTGTAGTTCATGGCACAGCTGGGCTGACCTAGAGGAGCAAAGTTAAGACAAATTAGAAGGACAGTCATCAACTCAGTCAGGCTTCTTCGGCAGATTTTCAGCATGAGCCACACTTAGAGGTGCTCATTTTCAAACTGTTAGAAGAACAGTAGGCACTTACCAGGCCAAAAAAGCACTATTTGCACTACAAATTCAACCATTTGAAGGGATTCAATTACTACAGAGAATGTCTAATAGACCTTGTGGTTGGGAGCTTGACCTTTTCAGCTAATTACTAATAAAACCAGGGATGAGAAATACAATCTCTAAATCTTCATCTAGGATAACCATTCTTCCATCCCAGTGTGCCTCCTATTTAGACTCAGATTTCCTCAGGGCTAGGAGTGTCTTCACCACCTAAATTAGAGAAACATCCTTCCAAGCTAGGACATCCTTCTGCAGGGCAAATAGCAGCAACCCACTGGGCACTGCAGCAGTTCATGTACGCATCTCTTTGTAGTGCGAAGCACAGCTGGGCTGAGCAATCACGAAGCTACAACCAAGTACTGGTGACAGCTGAAGTGGAATAGAGATCTAACAGTGTAAGTCAAAAAGGGGCAGCCAGTGGCCTAAAAATGTGCTGTCCAAGATTAGCCTGGCATAGAGGTATTTGTGATTAAATCCCATATCACTTAACCATTAAAAACACAGGCTCCTTTAATTTCTATTTTATGCACTGTATGTACTGTCACACCTATTTACCCCAGCAGCTGTGATTCTTTTTTAAGGCATAAACTGCTAACTAATTCTAGGAACTGGAGCAGAGATGCTTCATTCTTTTTAACATCTTTTGGGTTTTTTTTTGTTTCTTTTTTCAAATACAATCGTGGTCTATTCCCTCATGACACACAAGGGGGCCATTGACTCAGTGTATCTCTTTTCATTCTGCCTTTCATATGACCACGCTGAACATCATGAATCATTGTACATGATGCATAACACATCTCGAGTTAAGCAATAGGTAGTGAATGACTAATCACCCCATCTCAATTAAACTAATAGCAGCAATTTCTGTTGCACTGCATGTAATTTATTTATAATCACCCTATCTCAATTAAACTAATAGCAGCAATTTCTGTTGCACTGCATGGAACTCGGTGTGTTTTGACAAATGAAAATAAGTTGTTGTTTGCTTGGAGAGGGAATAGAGGCACAAAGTGTTCTTGTATCTGGAAAAGCTGAAAAAATGCTGAACGTTTCAGTTTTATCAGCTAAACCAATGAACAAAACTTTCTGACCCTACCACAGACTTTTTGAAACAAGGGCTTTTTCTTTCGTTGTGTCACACAATACAAGAATCATGTCAGATTGAACAACCACATAACAAGGCATTAAGCTCAATCATGTATATCAAGGATGAAAAAAAACCCAGTCTTCTTATCTCTGTGTTCTGATATGCTGCTTCTAAAGTTGCTAGTGATTCACAAAATGAGTCTAAAGCCACCATGTCAGAGCCACGTGGGAGGTACCACACAGCTAGAGGTATCCTTGTGGCAGCCTTGTGCTCTGGTGACTACTATGGTCTCCTGGTATTTGCCCGAATTAAAGCAACTTGTAGTCTGATTTACTCCATAACCAGGGATTGGGCTGATCCTGACCCTATAAATGTGGTACTCGTCCTGTATCATGTGAGACTTAATCTACTTAATCTGTCTGAAAGCAGAGCAAGTGTAAATGAGAGAAACATCTGTTCCAATAACTAGAAGCATGTTAAAAACATAAAGCTCTTTTTCTTACAGGATGATCAGCATCCAGTTCTGCTCCATAGCTTAGGATATGATTGGCAAACCTGTCCAGCTCTTGGATACTTCTTGGGAACCACGGCACTGCAAAACAGAAAAGAAATTGAGAGTGGTATGCTTCTTCATTACTTGATTTGGGCCTGCTTTCTGGTCTTTCCTTCTTTTCATCATAAATATAAAGAAACATATGCAAAGGTCTAAATTCTTTGGGCAGCAACGGTCTTTCCCTGTAACAGGAAGCAAGAGCAAACCCTGCAAGTTGTCTTGAATCTGTGACTGTTTTGCACTGTTGGAAGAACACAGAGCATCAGGAGTGTCTAGCTCTTGGCACAGAGCTGGCTTATGATGTTTATGGTTTTCAGTTTATTATTCTGGTGTCTTGGCTTACCAAAATATAGGAATTTTTACAGAGTGTGCTTCCTTTCACAGTAGCTGGAATCAGCCATTGTAAAGGAACAGCAAGAAGCCCCACAACAAGGATACAGGATTATCTGACCCTCCGAAAATCTTTTTCTAAGAAAGACCTACTTGGTGGCCTCACTTAAGCTAGGATGCTGAAATAAAATGATGAATGGCACCCTAATACTTCAGACTGGTATTGTATTACTGTTGCCATTATACAATAATGCATTCATTTTATTGACATTTTGGGTCTGGTTATCTATTGCCTAGTAACTCACTATACACACTGCCTAGAGCACAATTCAGGGTATGAAATGGGACCACACTGACTACACAGCATGCAATGCCCATGTGACTCTCCCCTTACAGAAGGAAGTAAGGTGGAAGGTCAAGGAAGAATCACAGAGCTTCACAGATACGATGTGTACAGATAGGGGAAAGCAGAAGGCAAGTGTCTTCATGGCAATGGCACTACAAGGAGAGGCTCTTCGCAGCTCATGAGGTACATGGGGCAGTCATCCCAGGTCAGCCCTCCTTTCTGTCACCAACACCTCCACCTAAGGATGCACCCCAAGCACAGAGTGTGCAGTCATGTCCCACATGGTCTCCTAAATAAGTAAAAGTCAGCAACACAGATTTCAATGATAATACCATGCATAAGCCTGCTTGTCCAAGCCCAGGGGCTTTCAGTAGTCTATCAGTAACATGTTTGAAGTTCATTTAATGACTTTCTTGCACAGATGGATGTCGCTTGTTCAGTCAATGCTTGGAAAACAGCTCATTCCCCTGTGTGGCTCTCTGCTCAGCTGAGAGCACTACCGCTCAGCTATACCTCCCCATTTGATTTTGGTGGTTATGCCAAGTGAACCTGATCCCCAGCCAGCAGCTGTTGCATGAGTTCCCTGCAGTGCTTTGCTGACGGGGCTCATCCCAGACCTGATGGACCACCTACAGAATAAGAGGATCACTGTCTCCAGGACTATTCAGCCTTGCTTTGTGCTGAGTCTAACAACAGGGAGGGCACTTGTGGCACTGGGCTTCTGCAAGGCACCTGCACAGAGGGGTCAGAGCAACAACAGCCCATTTACAGGGCATGCTTGGGCTGCCACAGCTCAGCCCCACACCTTCCCTGACCTACGACTGTCCTACCATCGTCCAACACTTTCCCTCAGAGCCCTCAGTTTGCCTCAGGCAGGGCAGGGAGGGCAGGTATCTGGTGGCTGCCAGCCCGGAGGGGTCCCTGGCAGCAAAAACCCCACCCAGGAGAAGCGGGGTTTGGTCCCTTCTCCCAAACCTGCCTGCTTTTCCTTACAGAACATACCTGAACAAGTCACTAGATGGCAGCAGAAGTCCCAGGAAGATCGTCCCCCCCAAAAAAAAATGACTTCTTTTGCATTGTTTCTCCGGAAATGCTCTCTCACCTTGTTGTTAGCACCCTTCGTGCACTTCCGACCCCTTGAGTTAAACTAGTCAGAGTAGAAAGAGGTGTGTCTGAGTCCTAGAGAGGAGTCACTACTCACACCATGCGATGGGAGAGAGCACCAAGCCATCCTGCCCCAATTTTCTCTATGGCAGCCAGGCACTGGATTTATCCCCTAGCTCTGGCACTGAGCTTTGTGTGATGGTGAGGGAAGTGCTCCACTTTTTAGTGCTTCAGATTCACCACTATCAGCTTGGGGTGAGGCACACTGATAAATTTTGGATTAGGCACTGGCAAGAAAAGCTGTCTGGCAGCCTCAGGATTTGTCAGTGCTAGAGGGAATAATCACTGTCTTCAGCGACACACCATGACCTGGAGGTTCCAGGCTATGCAGAAAAATCAGTGGGGGCTGAAGTTTGCCGTGAATTTCAGCAGTGGTGTCTCTGAGGTTTTGCTGCCCTGAATCAGAAAGGTGTAGGTGGGCAGGGTTTGAATCATTGCAGCTTCAGTGGATAAAATAGATATATAATAGTGACTTACTTTCATTAAATATGTTTTATTCTCAAGATCTCCAGAGGACTGGTGCAGAGCCCATGACAAACCCTGGGACAGACTGACTCCCAGGTTGATGCAGCGTCAAGGTGTGGAGAAGTGTGTCTTATTTAAACCCAACGCAGGAGCAGCACCTTATCTTCTAGGTGTGCGGTCCTTGTAGATACCTGACCTATTTTCAGCAGATCTCTGGCCTTCTCCCTGTTCCCCCCATATACTGACAGTCACTAAGAGACTAGCTTGAGCTTGGAGAAAGAGGCAGGCTGTGAAGGTGAAATCCTGGCAGTGCTTAGTGCTGTTCACATCACCATAACTGATGTTAAGTCAGGTCCTGGAAAGTCCTGGGTCTTCTCAGCTCTCTTGGCAACAAGAATCAAAGGTCTTGATCACAGCCCCACAGCTCTGCACAAAGTCCACACAACCTTCTCATCAGGGACCAGGGTGGGAAAGGGCTACAGGGTCTTTTGCCTAGCTGTGGTGTGCAGGAGGCTGTCCCCAGCCCTCCCGGCAACTATTTAAAGGGCCAAATCAAATTACCCCTGTGAATATATCCCATATTTTGTTTGCAACATCCTCCTCCAGCCCATTAGCCAGACTTGCTGTCTGTCTGCACAGCCATTAATGAATTACCAGGGAAGCTGTTGCAACACTGGGCCTCTGTGAAGGTCTGAGTAACAAACGTGGGCTGATCAGTAATAAATATTGATTTGTCTGTAAGTGAAACAGCAGCATTTATGGGATCGTGCTGGACACCCAAGTGGTGACCAAATTATCATGGGGTCAAATGCTCAGCAGAATGCTAATAAGCCATTTATATAAGAGGCAGCAAAGCAGGGGCAACGAGGACTTCTGCAGAACTCCTCCATTCGGACCATTGTGAGGAGGGTCAAAGACAGGTCTATGTAATTTATAACAGTTCGAGGCCCAGGTTTAGTCCTTTTTTAAACAGTCCCAAATGCTTTGGTCAGCCTCAGGGTCTAGCAAACAAGGCCCCTACAGAACATCAGCTCGCAGCCTGTCTTAGAAATGCAATAAATTGTCTGCATTTCCCTAATGCTGCAACAGGATAATATTTAATTCCTTTATTCGTGGGCTCCAAGTGAACTGCACATACCCAGCTTGTTTCCAAAAACAGCCATGAAGAGACACACTGTTTTCACAACAAATCTTTCCATCTCTACAAGTCTTCTGGCCCTGTGACTGCTAACCCATCTCATCTGAAGCTCCCAAGGTGCCTTTGAATTTAGATCATTTTGATAGCCTGCTCTCAGCTAAAATTACACTTGATCCAAATCTGACATTTGTAACTATTTGGGTCTGTCAAAGGAAAACCAAAATTGTATTTTGGATTTAGTTGAGACAAGACCCTAAAAGTGGTTGAAATGACCACAAAAAAAGAAAAAAAAAAAAAAGACATTAATTTAACCCTTGCCCAATAAGGGGTTACAGAAATACACATGTGTTTAATACTGAAATGTACTGAAGGGGAAGAATACAGAAATTTCCTCTGACTGCCCACAAAGCAGTGCCCCAAGACTGGCACCATGTTCTTTGTATGGGAAACTGAGAAAAATCAGTTTGGGTTTGAGTTTTTTTATCTCAAATCATGAGCTTGAACAAAATTAATCCTTTGCAAGGAAGGGCTGAGAGTGTCTTTAGACAGCAATGAAAGAATTGGTCCCATGAGAGCCTGGACAGCCTCCAGGAGAAAACCTTCCCAGATTTTACCTGCCCACTGACAGGAGTGTGGCAATATACCCACAAACCATACTTCTGACGTTTTTCTCCCTGTGGATATGTTGCTCTCATTCTGTGTTTTAGGAATAAAATTTCACAGAACACATCTGTGGATTGTGACCAGATTTGGAGGATACGTTTGAAAGGCAGTATGACCTAAAAGGCACCACAAGGCCTGCTGTTTGTTAATGCCATCCCTGATAAAGGACAGCATCTTACCACGCTTTCTACAGCTCAGGCTGCTCCAGTCTCACTCTGCCCTTGTAGAGCTGTCTCAGCCCAAACTGTGCCACCCACAGTTCATCCCCTAAGCATGGCTTGTTTGACCTTTCAAAATATGGCTCTTTGGGGATTTCAGTTTGACTGGACCCTTACTGCTCTTGACAGAAGTTGAAATTGAGAAAAGAAAGGAAAAAGGAAAAGAAAAAAGGAAAGGGTAAAAAGAAATATCAATCTTCCTCTATTTCCTTGGCAATAAATTGCTCCCACTTTATACTATTTCTGAATTACTGAAAATGACAAACAAACACAAGTTATCCTCTCAAACAGAAGCGGATCAAGTCCCTTTCTGCTGCACTGAAAGGATAATCTAGCTCTAAAAGCCTTTGATCAACACAGTAATATGCAGTGAAATCCTAATCCTACTGCTGGTCATGGGAGTTTTTCTTCTGTGAGGTCAGAATTTCACTCACAAGCCTTGCTTGACCTGTGTTTACAGCTGGGTCTCTATCTGACTCTAGCCTATGCTTATGTACAACTTTATTATTTAATAAATTTTATCATAAACTTCTCAATAAAAATTAGAAAAATAAAAGTAATGTCAACCCCTACTAGGCCCTGTAGCTTTATTCTGGAAATAAAAGAGTCCCTAAAAGAGAACCTCTTTGATTTGACGCGATCATAAATCACCTAATCAATCTTTTGTCCCTCTGTCTCATGAATGCAGAGCAATGACTCCAAAGAGTATCTGCCTTCTTCTTTTTCATCTTCAAATGTAATGTCATGGGTAGGACACAAAGGAAGTGGTAAAAGGATTACCAGCAGTGAACTCAAGAAGGTATTAATATCCTTTCATGTTGTTCCTAGGGAGGAAGAGGAAGATCCAGACCTAAAGTATTTAAAGTCTGAAATCCTATTAAAATCACATCTGTTATCTGAAAAGGCATTTAATCATGTCTCAGACTGGATGCTGGGCAGCCACCACTGTACCAAGCAGCCTCAGCTCTAGCAAATTTCTGAGAAGTAGGAATTCGGCTTGCAAAATCTTCCCTATTTCCCTACAAAGTCAGAATTACAACTGACCTCCCTGGGATTTCTTACAGGACTGAGGAGTTTCTCCTGCTTCCACTGAAGTGGATTGCAGAGACTTACTATAGCAGGAGTGAGGGGCAACCCCAAGCCCAAAAGTGGAGAGTCAGATGGATGGTGTGAGGGATAGTGGTGAGCGGGTGGGCAGTCACCCATAGGACTTTTCCTCTCTCCTCTCATCTCAGCCCAGAGGTACAAGGGTCTCAAGGATGAGCCAGGATCCACAAGGCCAAATTGGAAAGTAAATCCAGGTGTTTAAAGGGGCATGCCAGCCCCAGGGAGCACAGGAGGGTAATCCCTCCCTCTGCCCCCCATGAGGATGCCACCATTCCATATCAGACATGGTACAGGACTGGGCTCTTGTTGCCTCTGCTGCACCACAGTTTGTGCCAGTGATCTGTGAGGTCTCAGTGATATTTGGCAAGGGGAAGGGCACTATGACAGCACTTCACAGCACTTCAAGACGTCAAAATCTGACTGGGTTCATAGGGTCTGTGTATCACTTACAAGTTAATACACAGCTTCTTTTCACTTGAGTGCTCTCTAGGAGAAGTGTTCAATATAGGGCAGCCCCTCAGCTGGGTCTTATAATGCACCAGTTATTATAAATGTCTCCAGGACACGCCCTTGGTGACCTCCCTGAGGGGCTCCAGGGAGCCATCCTTCCTTAGGAAGGTGAAAGGCAGTTTTCAGTAGGTGACATTTTTCCACAAAATGGCACTGTAGAGGCTTTACTGGGTACTGAACAGACACAGATTTATTATGGGGATGGGGTGGGAAGGAAAAGGAGGGAGAATATGGCCTGGATTTCTCGAGGGAATTGATCTACCATCTGCAAGCCAAGCCCATGTATGCAACCGCAGATTTTGCTGGAACTGCCCTTCTAAATTATGACGGAGTTTATGCGGGTTTTTTGAATCAGGGCAGACATTAACTAGACAGATGCAGTGCATCCCACAGAGATCCTTGTTTACTCTCTTCTTCAAAGTTCTCATGTGTATGGAGAACATAAGAAAAGGCTGAAAGTATAGAAGCCTTGCAGTGACTTTCAGTGCTCAGTGGTCCAAAGGCTATGGAATGACACTCAGAGATTCAGAGAACATGTGATTGGGCTTGATAAGCTAATCTATCTGTATTAAACATGGTGGTATGGATCCCACCTGCATGCCCGTTATTCGTTCATATTGCAGGTGTAACTCAAGAATAAAAGTTGCCACCCTGCATGACTTGCACAAAGCTGTGTGTATAAATACTAGCTAATTTAAAATAAGGCCGAGACTGAGGGTAGGAAATAGATGTACCTACAAATTCCTTCACTGTTGCTTAGGGATTTATAAGTTGAGCCCTTAGCCTGTAACTCAAATCATTCTTTGATGCCTGATAACTTCTGCAGGCAGTGTAACAAGCTACCGCAACAATGCTGTATTTAAGAGATTGAGAGTGCTGTCAACCAAGCAGACAGATGACAACATAACACCATAACACCAGTTCCCAGGAGAACTAGGCAGAAGCATGGCAAAAGATGGAGCATGTCAGTTTACATTGGGAGAAAATCTCCAAATGAAAAATACTACAACACAGGGAAAATAGGCAGAGGTAGGGAAATATAGCCATACAGATCCAAAAGGAACTCTGTTGCTACAGGAAAAAGACATCAATATTTACATGTGAGGTAAATATTCCTTGACAATGTTATCCTTGTCAGTGTATCCTTACCAGTGTCCTTCTTCTTTGTTCGTGAAAGCTCATGGACTGTTGCCCCAATATCATTTCTCAAGGACTTGATGATCTTGTCCAGTGCTGGGACATTCTTGCCTTCCAAATTAATGAAGAATTCATACTCATCTTTGTTGAGTCGGGAAGGTCGGGACTCAATGTGGGTCAGGTTTATTCCTTTTTCCTATAAGAAACAGAGATTTTGGTCCCACAGGGTTTGGGGGAAGAAATACGGCGTAAATACTAGCTAAAATTAATGTGTTAGACAACAGCTCCTCCTATACAATACAAATAACTCAAAAGTAAAGTCTTGCCACTGATGGCCATTGGACCGAGGACTTTCACAACAGGGAGGGAAACAAAAAAGAAGAATGAGAAGGATGCAGTATTCCTCCTTGTGCAGAGCACCGACATAAAGACTACGCACGACACAAACCTTTGAGAAAGGTGGAAGCAGGATATAAGTTGTAAACAGGCTTTGTATTGTAAATGGTGGCTCCAATACCACAAGTACATAATGGGAGCTTGTCTGTGTAGACAAGAACATCTCTCCAGGATCAACTCAGGAAGTAGGCGTTTCACCTGAAGAGAACCCTCTCATGAGGAAATGAATAGTGTATTTATAAGCATCTTGAAAGGAGGTTGGCAAAGCAAGCAGCTGGGCACCATGTGAGATAAGCTTCTGCCAAGCCACTGCACAGTCACCTGCAAAGCCACCTGCGTGGCTTCCAGAGCTGTGAGCAGGTGCTGGGCAGAGATCCAATGGGAAACATGCCCAAAAAGCCAGCCAAGGGTTTTGCAAATAAAACCACGAGTGTTTTAAATCACAGAATCACAGAGTTGGTGAGGTTGGATGGGGCCTCTGGAGATCATCTAACAGTCTGCTCAGGAAGGGTCTGATAGGGCAGAGTGCTCAGGACTATGTCCAGTTGAGTTTTGAGTATTTCCACAGATGGAGACTCCACAACCTTGCTAGGAAGCTGCTTCAGAGTCTGACTACTCTCACAGCAAAGAATTCTTTCCTTTAGCACAAACATTCAAATTCCAACCCACCAAATCTCTTTCCTGACCAGCAGAGAAGCTCTGAAGAAAGGGATTATTGGCAACTATAGTCATGATATCTATGGCCAGTGGGTACCCAACCTCAGACATGCCACCATGTCAATGTGTAAAACATGTAGCCAAAAGTCCTATTTTTCCAGTCACATAAACGCAACTCCAGGAAAATCTGCCTCAGTTTAGCTGAATTCAGACATTTTCCAAAGCACTGTAATTTGAATATGAAAATATTGTTTTCTTCTTTTTTTAAGAAAAACCTTTTAAACAGATTTTGGTTGGTGCTGACTTTACCACCTGACCTTCCTGTCAGGCTCACACTGGAGTGGTGGCTACAGCACACCATGGCCAGGTCTGGGCTTCTGTCCCTTGGGAGGGATAGACAAACCCCTGGAGGAAGTTTTGGCTTGAGGATCAACCACAGAGAATTGAGAGGAGTTGACACACAGTGCCCAGCAGCCCTGGAGCAGCTTTTGTTTTGTTGCTTTCATGTTTAAGACCCCAAACTACGTGGGGTGGAATGATGGCCGTGGTGATGTCAGTGTCAAGTCCCCTGCTGCAGTGGGGTCAGAATTTAATCCGTGAAGAAATGCTGCGAGGATCTACTTGTGGCCTACAGGGAAGAAAGAAAAAAAAGGCTTTTTTTTCTGTTCCTCCCTCCAGTCTGAGCTTCTTGAGCCCCTTAAGGTTTTCTTTGCTCCTCTCAGAGCTTGCACAGTGCAGGGGGGCATCTGGCCATCAGTGGCAAAGACTTCATTCACTCCACCACAAAAGGCAGTTTATTACTTTGTAGGAAACAGCATGCATGTCATTCCTGTTTCTTGAGTGTTGCACGCTACAGATATACTTAAATTGTTTGGCTAGATACCAACACAACAAGTTGAAAAGGTCAAAAGTGCATTCACCAACTGCTGCTCTTGAGAGATGCTGTCCTCACAGGGCTGTCTGGGGGAGAGAATGGCTGCCACTGTCCTGTGCCCTGAGGACAATTTGTTTTAGGCCTCCAAAGCCTCATTTCACAAACAGGGCGCATATTGTACCCTCTGCTTGGTGAGGAGCTGGGACGTAGGGCAGCCTGGAGCTGGAAATCCAGATGACACAGGGCTGGAAAGCTTTTGACAAAGAGCAGGAGTAGGGGGCTGCCAGCCCTTTTGCCATGGCCACACCACGGAGAGCAGTGTGGCAATGTGGGGATGGTACCCAGAGCACAGGACTGCTCGGCTGCTCTGTGCAGCCACACACAGAGCTGGAGACTGGGTGTAAAACCTTTTCCTGCCAAAGGCTCAGCTCAGGCACACTGAGGTACTGCTTTACCTTCACCTTGAAGTGATGTGTCAGGGTGTTGTGTTCTGTCTCTGTGTGGATGCGTGAGGGAATAGAGACCCAGATCCTGACTGGGCTTTCTAGATCTTGCAGGGGCTGTGATGAGTATTCAAGGCCAGGTTGAATGGGGCTTTGTGCAGCCTGGTCTAGTGGAAGATGCCTGTGCCCATAGCAGGGGGGTTGGAACTGGATAACCTCTAAGGTCCCTTCTAACCCAAACCATTCCATGATTCTATGACTCTATAACATGGACCTCTGTTCAGTAGCTGTTATCCTCTCCTTCTCTCCCCTACCCACAAGTGTTCATCCCTGCCTTAGCATCTCTACCCCATAGATTGCATAGCTCTTTGAGTCTGGTACTTCAAATATATCCTTTTTTTTTTGGCCTTTTCCATTGCACCAACTCTCCAACCTGTCACAGCAGGCAGCTGCATGAACAGCAGTGTCCAATGGGGGGAATTGATGCAGGGACTGGGAATGAAGAGACAGGCTGCAGTGCTGGCACATGGCATACTTAAGGCAGCAGGAGCATCAATGCCTTCTGAAGTATCACTACAATCTAAGAGAGTGGGGGAAAGGAAAAAAAAGAAGAGCTCACACAGAGAGTCACCTCCTTTCTTACATCTGAGATAAGCAGAACAGCTCCCTGCAGAGTGGGAAGAGATCCCTGTTTTCTCTCTTCTATCTGAGGGATGCCTGCAGCTCAGCAATGTGCAGAGCTAACCTGTTACCTCTTTGTGCCAAGGCTCTGGGATCTCACAGCAGAGAAGCTGAAGGGAGAAACCTTCTGGTGGCTGTTTTCAAATCAAGGATTCAGTAGCATCCATCCAACTCCCTGAACTAGTGCTCCTGGAGATCATGTCCTCATATGCTATGCATTGATATTAAGCCACCAATTTCAAAATATTTACAGAGACTGTTACTAGAGTTGTTAAACAAATCTCAATTTCATTCTAGTCCAACTACCCCATCTAGTGTTTAATCTTCATAGTTTCACATTGTTCAAAATATTTTTGTATCCTCAGCATCTTGCAATTGCATCAGGCTTCTCACAATAGTTGATACTTAAAGTTCCAACTTCTGGAGACATACAGTTACCTGAGAAAGGAGAATGGGGACACTATTTTGTCTAGTTGCTTATTTTGAGCAGTTTTCAATCTCTGTGGTTTTTAGTAGAGCTTGAAATCCTGACAACACATGCCCTCAAAACACAGTTAATAAAAGTTCTGTATTTATTTTATGCAACTTCATGACTTCTGAGCAATTTTTTTAATTGATGGGACCTAACTCCTAACCTAACAGGTTTTGGAAGATCTGGGCTGTCACATGTTTGAGACTGGGTTCACACAAAAACTATTAGGATTGGCCTCTTCTGCCTTTCCTATTTTAGATCTCATATGAATCAGATCTGCCCATGCCTTGAGATTAGATGTGCTTTTGCTGAATGCACCTTATCACTCACTGCAGCTGTAAAGAACTTGGAGCAGGTTGGTGCTTCCCTACTGACCTGTTGGAGTGTGCTCAGAGTAGGGCCACAAAGATGGCTGGAGAATCTCTCATACGGAAAGAGGCTGAGATTGTTGGGCTTGTTCAGTCTGAAGAAGACGAGGCTCAGAGGAGACCTTATAATATCTTCTAATACCTAAAGGGGGCCTACAAGAAATCTGGAGAAGGACTTTTTACAAGGGTCTGTAGTGGTAGGACAAGTGGGGATGGCTTTAAACTGAAAAAGGACAGATTTAGGTTAGACATTAGGAAGAAATTCTTCAGTACGAGGGTGATGAGACACTGGCACAGGTTGCCCAGAGAAGTTGTGGCTGCCTCATCCCCAGAAGTGTTCAAGGCCAGGTTGGACGGGGCTTGGAGCGACCTGGTCTAGTGGAAGGTGGCCCTGCCCATGGCAGTGGGGGTTAAAACTAGATCATATTTAAGGCCCACTCCAACACAAACCATTCTATGTTTCTCCTCAGGTTTATGACCAGCATACAGGTTGAGTCTCTTCTACATGGATACATCATATCATACAACTGTATATCTGCTGGAGCACTCTGTAGAGGAAAGGTGGCTGTTCACCTTGTATTTATGTTAAAATAGTGTGCTAGGCCATTTCTAATTTACTTTTTAGCAAATATTAACAATTCAGAACAGATTTTTGCCTTGAGGACTAACACCTAATGGAAATCACAGAGGCACAATATTGCCAAATCCCTTGAAATTAGCAGAAGCCACTCCAAATTTCTTGCTTTTTTTCTTAAAACCTCCGCTCCTGGGAGTGAAAGATCTCAGCTTTCATGATTTGAAATCCAAGTTAACTGTATCTCTATCGTTCCCCATTAGACAAAGAAGTCCCAAGACATGTTTTCAGAGCTCAAGAACCAAGTTAGAACTAAGTCCATTTTGTAAAAGTCATGATTTTTGAATGTCAGGTCTTAGCAATACAGATTGCAATTTACAACAGAGGCAATGGTGGATGCAGGAGGAGGCTGCCCATCTCCCTGCCTGCCTTACCCACAGTGCTGGGTCTCAGCCTTGGTTCCCTCTCACAGGCTGTGAAGCAACTCCAGCCCCTTCCCCATGTTATTCCAGTTATGGCATCCTGACTGAATATCTCCCACACTGCAGCGGCCCCACACCAGCAGGATCAGACCAACCAAACCAAACACTACAATGGCAGTCTCGCAGAGGTTACTGTGAAGAGAATTTGGTCCCACCCTCAGAGAGTTTAATGGCCTGGTCATTGGTAAAGAAAAGTTGTGTTTCCGCAGCTACATGGGAAAACTTTCAATGGGGATGGATACTTTCTGGGAATGTTATGGGACACTACTTCCCATGTTCATATGTCCTTCTATTTATTGATTACTAAATGCCCCTGCCTATGGTTGCTTAAACTAAGTACAGCTGGGAAATCCATCTGCAGCTTGTTTCGTTTTCATGGCTGCTATCATTAGGTTTGGCTTCCCCAGGAGACCCCACATTGTTACCAGATGAAGAACAGTCAGCAGCACTATGGTGCCACTAATCAACATCAGGTGAGACCCTGAATGAAATCTCCCTAAACAAGGATTTACTTGCACTTTCCTGGTACCAAAGGAAGAAAAAAAGTGACATGTTCCGTGTTCTTTTAACCCTTGCCATGGCCTAGTTCAGGGCTTCCTGAGGAAGAACACTTTTAGAAGCAGAAGTGCCCAATTTCTACAAGCGATCAGGGGAGTCAGGAAGTTACAAGAGATACCTTCAGCTGGGGTTTCCCAAAGTGAAGGCAAAGGCAGGTCTCTGGGTCAGCTTTACTGCCCAACAGTCTGCTTCTCAGCTGAAGACAGTGCTTCCTTATCTTTTCCTTTACATCTGCTGGGGTATTCCTTGCATGATAAACTCACAGAGGCAAAAGGACCCAGAGCTGGCTCCTGACAGCAAACAGCTCCAGAGGGCAGCTGGCCCTGGAGCAGCCCCTGGTGTCCATCACTCTGCACTTCTGCTCCAACTCTGAAGTTTGGAATGAGGCATTAAGCACAAGCTAGCTGCAAAACCCATGGGCAAACCAAAAAGCACATGTGACAGTATCTGGCACTGCTCAAGCACCTAGCAAAAGGGCACTCCGCTCTTTAAACTCATGCTGTTTTACTAGATCAAGGAGTCCTGCTTTCCTGGCCCTGGAAAGAAGAAAGGACAGATGAAGGACACAGATTCGGAGAAGTCAGTTCACATGTAATTAAATTATTGTAGCTGTGCTTATGCATACTATAACGAAAAAACCAAGTCTCTTGGTAGAGGCATGCCTGGCCTGCATGCCTATCACTGCAGACATCTCCAGCACACCCCCTGGCCAAAGCAACTGCTCGCTTCCCCTGATTTGGAAACAACCCAGAACACTGCAGAGCCAATGCTTTCCCAAGGGGCAAAAAGATGAGTCACTTCAGACTTTCTGTTGAATGGATTGTGCTCCTATACAGAAGAAGAGCACAGTCATCTTTGCTGGCTCTGAGGGTGCAGGTCTCATTTAGTCCAGCCTGTTACTCCCACACAGTCCTCCTGTAGAGCAGTAGCTTCCTTCCACAGAGCACTAACTTACTCTGGGAGCAAGAGTATTACTTAATGCAAACTGATGGGGCTGCTTTTGAGCTAGAGTCCTATTCACTGTAAGAAAATCACTGACTGCTGGACCTTGTACTGAAGTCTTGCTCTGTACTTGGGAAGGCCATTTCAGTGAAGAGAAAACGGAAGTGTCCTCTCAGAGAATTGGTTGGGTGAACATGTAACATATACCAACCTAGTGGTTTTCACATGCTATAAATGACATGTTTCTGCTACTTGTAAATCACTCAGGAAAAGAACTAAGGAGAAGACTGATGTATTAAAAAATTCATGTGGAAAAAATCCAATTAGAACTGAGGGCTACCCTTTAACATATTGAAATGTATAGTTCTGATATTTTTAATGATCAACTTAACTTTGGAAATGTAAACCTTGGGGGGTAAAGTTTTTCTTTTTTTCACACTTTTCCTGCAAAATGGACTTTGTTGTTGTTGTTTTAAAAAGTGTTCTCAATATCAATAGGCTTTTATCACTACAGAGGAAAATAAATGTTCCCATTAAGTGTAACACTTGGGTTAGCCCAAAATGATCTGCTTTACTTTTTCAGTTTTGACAAGAAATCTGGAAGATTTCTGTCTTTTTTTCTGACCTGGACTTACACTCTGTAACTCTTTGATGTGTCTCTCCAAGGAGTGAATCAAAAAAGAAACAAAATTTCACAATGACTATTCTGCATTCCTGATTTTAGGTGTGGTTGGTGTTTTAATTATGTGTGATGTTCTATTTCAGACTAAGGTATTTATTTGTGTTTTGGCTTCCTACCTACCATCTTCTATAATAGCACAAGGCAAATATACAGCATATGGCTGCACCAAGCAGTGCCTTAGTGTGGAGCATGTTCTATTGAAAATGAAGTTGGTGTAAAGACTTTGCTGGTTTATTCTGTCTCTACAGCCACCCTCAAGCCTGCAATGGGGTCAGGGCTGTTGCCCAAGCAGAACCTCTAAGGAAGCTGTATGCACACTAAGACAAATAATATGGACAAGTAGGCTTTTCAACTGCAAAAATAATTGGGTTTGATAAGCAGAAAGAGAATCTTTAGCACATCCTAATATACACACAGAGCAGCTAGTGTAGAAGCAAAGTAGATTAAATTTTAACAATCTGCTTATTGCTGGGCATGATAGTGCTGCTGTTGCACTACAGCACGTCAGAGTGCATCTGGCCTTGTGGGCACTGCTTCTCGGCAGGGAAGGTGAAGGACTGCAGTGATTGTGTTGACAACAGTGGCATAGGGCAACCTGAGTACAGAGTGGTCCAGGAGGAGCAGACTCACACAGACAGGCAAAGATTTGCAAAATAGAGGGTGGACAAGAGCCAGTGGTCAGAAGAGCTGAGGAGCCTGCTCAGATCTGGTGTTTGAGGGATCTTCCCTAGTACTGCTTATTTTCATGTTTGAGACTGGGAAAGGACTCTCCTCCAAAGAGGATGCTGAACCATTCCAGAGACATCATCTGGGTTTGTTTTCAGAGGTAGAAATGCTTTCAGCTTAAAAAGACATGTAGTCTTTCTTCAAACATGTGCCTGCCCTAGAAAGCTACAACCCTTCTTCCATGCAGACTGCTTGCTCTTTTTGAACATTGTGCATTGGTCCAGCACTGAAATGCATTAGAGAGAATGTGAATCAAGAGTAAATACAAGAAAAAAGTGGATATAGTCAAGTACATTTTGGACATAAAGCCAGTAGACATAAGGAGCTGAGTACCTAGAGGAGATTCTTCAGGAAGAAAAGCCTTCAAGCTACATGGGAAAATCAACGGTTGTCACTGTAGACACATACCTGCATGCAGCTGAGACCTGAACAGAAAACAGGAGTTTAGGTCTTTGATAAAAAAGCAAACATGAGAGCATGAAGCTCTGACAACTTCATGTGCAACCTTGAAGGTATGTTTGAGTAGGACAAACGTCACTGGTTCCCCAAAATATGTTGCAGTTCTCTTGTGCTTGATGAGCTGCAAGTCCAGGCTGCAGCACAGCACAGATCCCTTTGGACTTTTGCTTCCTATGGAGATCAAGCTGTGATGGAGGCTAATGCCTGGCCAAGTTTCAGCCCAGCACAGAAGTAGGACATGGACAGTATGCAAACTTGGGAGTGAGGACCTGCTTGTGCATCCTGGATAGGGGCATAAGAGTGATTGAACAGCTCTCTCAGAGCAACAGAATTTTTTTCTTCAGCTCTTAAACCCAAGAGAAGATGAACCTCCCCAGGTTCACACAGACACCTCCTTTACCGAAAGGCATCCTGGCTGCTGATGGTACCATAAGATCTATCTGTTCTTTAGAATCCCCTCAGTTCTCTGTTTTAATCTGGATCTTGCTTCCACACTTTGTTCCCTGTCTTAAGAGAGGATTTATTTTCAAGACTTTTATATTTACAGCTCTTGTAACCCTCCTTCTCCCCACTCACGTCCCAGATGGTTTTGTAGATCAGCTAGAGAAGAGGCAAAATCCTCAAAGCCAGTGCCGGAGGCCCTGGTCATTTAATTGCTCACAAGGATGAACTGGGAGGAGGACTGGGTTGAGCTCTCTGTCTGTGTTCTCTGCGTTCCCACACACAAGTGCCCCCAGAGAACCCAGCAGCCTCAGCAAGGATCAGAGGGGCTCCAAACACACCACACATGGCCATCAGCACCAGTAACCATGCAAGGTCTGTCCTTTCCTGGGGGTCAATGACAGCTCCGTGGCTGCTCCAGGGAACAGCCGGATCCTATTTTGTGGCTTCTGTGTTACGCTTTTTCCTACTTGATGTGGTTGTGTGAGGCAACGACTACCCGAGCAGCTGTCCCCACAGTTTCCTTTGCTGCCCTTCTGAGACAAAGCCACTGCATTTCCACAGGCCAGCATCAAGCTGGCAACAGAATCCCTGGGGACAAGGTGAGGGTTGTCCCTGCCTGGAGAAACCCACCCACAGAGAGTCTAACTCCTGTAGCTAATCTGCATTACACAGTTGAGTTTGTTAAGCAGGGAAAGGGTGCAAGAGGAAAAAATCCTCTTGATGGATTCCTTCTTGATGGATTCTTGATGGAATCCTCCTTGTTCCCATGCTCCACCTGCATGGTGACCTGACTGCCGTCACCTTCCCTCTCTCTGCTGTGAATGCCGCTGAGTGCAAAGTCTGTGTCTCTGAGGCTCCATGGTTACGGACCAGGTGGGAAAGAGTGGAGGTTCTTTTGGCTGTGCATGCTCACGAGTCTGACATTGCTGTGCACAGGACGAGGTCTTTTGCACTGAGCAAGAACAGCCTAATGGCTGCTCTGGTTTATGCACCCCAACACTCATGAGTTCACTGATGACAGCCCTGAGGAGCTGAAACTGCAGGTCAGGCTTGTACTATTAAATCCCTTTCCTCCAGCCACCTTCCTATCTCCTTACTACACCGCAAACAGCATGCAAAACTGATATAAGAACACCTGCGCCAGGTCTCCCGTCAAGCCTTGGTGTTGGGGCAGACTGCAAGTTTGCACAGAGAGAATTGGCTTTGTTGGGATGGGAAACCACCCAGACACCACTGCAAACATCTTTAGCTGAGCCCTATCCCCTCTGTTACCATCAGGGTCATTGGGGAAAACTGTGACCCAGCTGGTCTAGTTTAGGTACCCGCTTTGAGGCAGGAAAAGTCACATCCAGGAAGCAGCTACTTCCCCCTTTCCTATACTAGCTCCCCAGCATATTTTCCTGTAGACCTAACAGCAATTTAGCAATGTATTTCACCAGAGAATATTAACAGCATCCTTAATTCACTTACAGACATGCAGGCCACCATCATGCAGACATTTTGCAGGACTGCTTTACAGTGGTCAGTTCACAGACTTAGGCTAGTTGTGCTGCCACTGGTGTGAATTTCCCTTCATCTTAATGAAACAAATATGTCCTATAATTAGTTTTCATTTGTACTAATGCCACACAAATCTTTCATTTCCTAGTCAGTTCTGTTTACAAATGGAAAGTATGCAGGCCACAACTTTTTACAGTGTTCTGCAGAAAGTGCTGTTTTCAGGGACAACTAGTATATGATGATGTTCAAAGAAAAAAAGAAATCACAAAACCAGTAGAAGAGTGTATTTGCTTGGGAGCATGGAGTACACAGCTCTGTGTTGCAACACAGCCTGAATTGCAAGGATTTTGTGCTTTTTAAACATCATCCATGTCATCTGGGAAATATTTCTGCAATAATAAGTAGGCACACAATGTTCTGAAAGGTAAATGGCTCCTTGTTTCTCCAAAAGCTTTCCCAGTCAGGCAGTGCAAGCTGCTGTGTCCCTTTTTGGTGTGAAAAAGTGCTGTCATTTTGATGCTGTTTTGTAGGTACCCAGTACTGTCTCTGTAGAAGTACCACTGGTGGGAGGTGGTGGGTTTATTTATATCATAATCAGTGAAATGGACAAGGGCTAAGAGGACAATAGCTGCTCCAATAGAAATACTTCTTGCAACATGTACACTGTGAGTCACACAGCTCACATGTAGATTATATTTGCCTTTATAGACATATAAAGACAGGTACCCAAATGTCAATCTCAGATAATTGCCCAATTCACTTCTACTCTTACTCGAGCAGTTACAATGGAGTATTTCCTTCTTAAATGGAGAAAATGCATTTTTCCATCCTCATGTCAATTAAGGTAAAGGTTTTAATTTAAGCGTTTGAGATCTCCTGAAGGAAAATGCTTACCTCAAATGTGCGCAGAACTTTAGCCAATGCCCCAACTTCTTCTTTCAGAGAGAAAATCAAAGAAATCACACCATTTTTATTTGAGGACTCTTCAATGTACATAGATTCCTGAAAGAAAAGAGAGCAAACAAAGTTTTACATTCACCCTAGCAGTCAGTTTTGCTTTGCTCTGTTTCCTTTTTGCACAGCATCAGCAATATAAAGAGGGTATAAAGTTGCTTTAAGTGGAAATCAAAGCAATTGTTGCTGCCAGAAGTAGGTTAGCTCTGGGCCTGCTCTAATTTATGATGGTAGAGACAAAAAACCTTCTTTCAAACTGGGGTCCATATGGGAGCAAAGTAGACAAAAAGGACATGAAAATAATATCATCTCTGCCTTGCTTCACCTCTCGAGTGTATCAAGACCAAGGATGACTGGAAACATTACTGTACTTCAGCTTCAGCTGCAGTGCAAAGACCTTCCCTCAGGCTTTCTTTTCATTAACACTCAGGATTAAGCAGAAGGATGGAGATGAGCTCTGTGCAGGCCATGATCTATGTTTCACTTCAGTTCTGCTTGTATCCTTCCAGGTAGCCTCAGGAATTGTGGTGTTCACAAGAGGAATATGGAAAGTGGTTTAAAACCGAAATAACAACAGCAAACAAGCAAAAAGAATAGGAAAAAATGCTGGAGCAAATGTTTAGATCTTCCCTAAATTCCACAGTGAGCAGAAACTCATGGCAAGACATGTTTTCGTTTATGCTTTTTCCCTTTCTTTTATGGATTTTCTCTGCAAATTCCAAAGGCAATTTCTACTATTCCCAAGGAAGGAGAATGTTTATTTTAATTATTTTCATGGTTCTCATTACCAGAATGCCTTGGTATTTCTTAGTACATGTGTTTCTTTTCACAAAAGCCCCGTTAAGTAGGAAGGAGCTATTTCACCACTTTAGAAACAGGAAACTGAGTCCTGGAGTGGGCCCAGATGTTCAGAATTATCTGAGTACCTGATATGGCAAGTTAGTGCCTGCTAAGATTTCCAGAATCGCTTATTTTTCCTGAAGACAGTAAAGTGGATGCACAACCAATGCAAATGCTTGGAAGTCACATTAATACCCCATTTGTTGGGGGGGGTGGG
>JAOEHY010010066.1:0-19567 GCA_025447955.1 Psilopsiagon aurifrons
ATAATAATGAACATTGAGCTCAAAGAGTCTGACTCTTCACCAGATTCACCAGATCTCCAGTTGTTTGCAAAGCACCCTCTGACAGACACACAGATGAGCAGATGGACAAAAAATTCACAGAATGTACATATATATATATGCATATATGTGTAAGAGGGCCTGGGTTGGTGAAAGGGAGAAGACAAAGCTCAATTAGAGCAGCCTCAGAGGGAGAAATAAAAACAGAATGGGAGAAATCAACTATTTTGTTGAGATAACAAGCAATATCATCCAGATCGTATGTCTTCAAACAAAAATGAGCCATTGAATTACAGCAGCAACAACCTTGACCTACACAATATTTCATGCAATTATTTTTAAAAATGGTTGTTGGTTAACTATAGAATTAGTCATAAAAATGAGAACCAAGGTGTGAAAAGAGGGAGCATAGACAGAGCAGTATGAGCACATTCACAGGAACAAATCATGCTCCTGGCCTACCTGCCTCATGATGAAGACATCGAATTTTTCCCAAAATATTATTCCATGCACTGAATATCAACTAAAAAAACCACACAGGGGATGAAGCAACAGTGCTATGTACATGCTGATTACTCCCATTTCATCTATCCCTACTAAAACTTCTCTCTTGATTTGAGTTTTGATGGACTGCATACCAATACTGCCTGATGCTTTTGACAATAGAATACTATTTTATGTTATCAAGCGAAACGATTATTGGACATTAACTAAATCTCCATATGGCTACTGAGGAGATGAGCAAAACATTCAACAAGATGACAAGCAGACAAGGCTTTTTTGGTATTCCTATTAATTAAATTTAATTATTGCCCAGTAATAGAGTCTTGGTGTCTTTTAAAAAATCCCTCCGAGTTCAGTGGCTCATCTGCCTACAGAAAAGAAAGACTGAATTAAATAATGCAATTTAAAGCACATATTTGGGGGGACAGTACCAAAAACTTTCCTGCACTTTCATTTGGTTTGGATCAGCCCCCTAAACAGAAGGGCCAAGGTCTTTGGTTGAGACACTTCAAAACAAAATGTGATGAAAAACCATCCCTCTGACCATAGCCAAGCATTCTGGGTCAAGATCATCCAAGCAGATGTGTCAAGAACATTCAAGCAGAGCTCCAAGCCATGTGGTGTCAGCGGAGGTGCAATGTTTCCTCTTTTGGAAACTAACAATTCTGCAAAAATATCATTACTACTGTATTCTGCATGATGGATTTCAAATCTAGGCACACATTTTTCGGTTTATGGCAGGATAAAGACTCAGTAGGCTTGTCTGAAACACCCTAGACTCTGAAACAGAAAGTGGTAAATTAGCAGACAAAGGAGATACAACAGACCTTTAAGGGACAGAGTACTATTGCTAATGGGAAGTATTTTCTACATTACTATAGCTCTGAAAATTTCATAGGTTTTACACAGGGTCAGGTACATAAACAATACCTGAGGGTGTTGCAAACTGTGTATTCGTCTGCATGTTGCTTCACACTCATCGGCACACCCACAGTGAAGCTCACCCTCAGGTTCCCATCCCCTGTCTCCAGACTTTAACTAGGCCAAAGCTGCAGCATCATTCAAGGGCTTGGCTTTGCCACCCTGTAGCAAGCAGGTGTTTTTCGAAGATACCAAGAAACCTGGATTGTCTGACAAAGAAATGACCAGAATGGGACTTTCCGGGGGAAGGGTAGGGAGCAGTGTGGAGGGCTGTGGAACATTAAAATTAGATGACTGGAGCAGTCAGGAATTTTTGGATATGTATTTTACAGATTCAACCACCATGCATATGGCAGCAGATGACAAATTTATCTGTTGATTTTGAAAACAGAAGAACCCTGCTGAGATGAAATACAGATAGATAAAGCAGTCTTTTCTGTGTTTTAAAAATGGTTATATACAACAAGTTGCCCACAGAAACCTGTTACTCAAACTCCTAGTTCCTAGCGCTCCCTACCATTTCCCATGTGCTAAAATTGTGAGCCCACACACCATACTGTAAACAGCGATCCATGCATTTGCTACTTACTGCCATTTATGTACTAAAGCCTGGAATGTTGTAATACTTTTTAAATAACAAATTACAGTACATTGTGGGAATGGAAAATAGATACAGAGCACAATATTTAACCTGAAATCTCTACACGATGGAGCTGTATGCCTGGCACATCCAGCTTGGAGGAAGGAAAGGTGTGTTTTGTATGCGAGATACATGAACACATGGTCCTTGAGCAAATGAAGCTGATAGACATCCCAAAACTGGGTTAGTCCAGCTCATAACCAATTTCCTGAGGTTTTGCACCCAGCTAGAAGAGTTTGTAGAGGGAAGGCCTATACCTGCTTTCCGCAGGAGGTCAAATTAATTCATTACAAAGACCCTACTTTTTCCACATTGTGCTGCCTTCTGTAGCCTGCTTCCCTCCTTTCATCAACACTTCAGCCACAGAAGTTGAGCTACTGCTTCCAAAATTTCCCACTTTATGCTTGAACTTCATTTTGTGCTCATGAGGACCAAACACCTGAGTATCAGTCCAGACACCTGCCAGTCCCACAAACAGACTCCTGCCAGAAATCAGTAAAACCCATTGCATCTTGCAGCTACAGAAAGGTTAAAGAACTTGATAATTCTGGAGCCATAAAAGGAATATGCACCCATTTAAAATGCAGGTGATAGCATTTTATGGGCTTTGAGGTATGAAGCATATGTATCCAAGTGTCCTATGGACATGACAGTTCATATGCTAAACCCACAAAAATTATATCAACATAGTTGCCCAGGCCCAGATCTAGATCATAAGAAAGTAACTATACAGCATATATATAATCTGTAAAATTAGTAGAAAACTAAAATGCCAAACCACAATCTAAATTTTTAAAACTGAGAAGTGTTATATCCTTAATTAGCTTTTTTCTTCACTGACTATTTTCTCCTGAAGTCGTTCTGCAGGAAACAGTCCAGTGACAATACGTTCTGCAGCAATGCAACAGCTGAGTCTTCCCAGAACACAAGTTTTTTCATTTGTTGATAGAACATGATCTATCCAAGAGAATCAGCTTGACTTCTGCCTGGTCTGATTCAGGCAGAGCACCACTAAGGCATCCATTTCAGCCAGTAAGTCAGACAGTATTTCCTACATTGGTCCATTTTTATTTCACTCATTTCCTTCTAGTGTCCTTCAAAATTTGCTTTACAACCAACACAGCATAAAGAGAGCCAAATTACTATTGGTTTTTGTGTTTTCCCAACACTTTTAAATTTTCTTTTTATTAAAATATTAGCCTTCTATAATGAAGTCAATGCTAGCATATGAATGATACTAAATAACTAGTAAGGATCCCTGAATGGAAGGAAAACTAACTAGATTTCTCTTTATTATCATCACATTTACTTTAGCATCAGCCACACCACAGGAGCAGAGCCTTTTAGCAGCTGCAGAGCCTTCGGTAGATGTTGCATAGTTCTACAGCTGGATAAAATACCCACAGATTGGCTCAAAGAAAACATTTGACCTTGAGGTACAACAGACCCTCTTTGAAACAAATTCTCCTCCTAAGCAATCTGAAGAGTCAGGCTCTAGAAGTGAATCTGCAGGTATTAGATATGAAGGGAAAAAAATCCCTTTGAGTAAGAAGGGGGCTGGGGAAAGAGGGGACTCAAGTATACTCAATTCCACATCAGACAATAATGGTTCAGAGAATAGCTCACTGGATGGCAAGACTAATGTTAACATTTCTCAGCTTTTCTTTTTTGTCACAAAAGGATGGGAATTGCAGGCTGGAGAAAGTCCCATGCTCTAAACCAGTTATCTCCTATCACAATTCTCTATGTTTTTTCCATTATAAAAAAAATGTTCAAAGACAATGTATTTCCACAATAATACCATCGCATGCTCTAACAGCGTATAATTTCTGCAATTCTCTGCACTTTAAAGACCTATTAGCTGTGATCAAATGACTTAGATTAACACATACAAATCTCAGGGGCACTAAAATAATCTGATTTTATAGGTCTAAAAATTGGTTAATTTATGTTGCCCATAAAGTCTTCTAATTTTTATTTTTTCAAAATAAGATCAAAATTACTTAAAACATTAGCAAGCAGCTTTCATTCAAAAATTCAAAAAGACCAGCCCAGCTGCATTTATCATAAGCCTTTTTAATAACAAAGTACATAACTTGCACTCTGATACATGATTTGAACATTAGCAGCCCCCTGAATCTATGCAGTTGTTCAAAGAGATCAGTAAATCTCATTTTAAGGCCTAGCATGAAGCTCACCACAGCTACAGAACATTATCACCAGAATTCACCCTCTCTGCTGGTTGCCATCCAATACAATCTTACATTAGAACCCAGGCACAAGAAGTACTACAGAATTTTGAACTTTTAATAAACTGAGATTAAAGAAACAAACACATACGCACACAAAAAAAACCCTTTCCCTCAAACCTCCACCCCACCATATCCCCCCATCTCCCCTGGGAAAATCTCTGAACATAATACCAAAATATTAATAAAGCATTGGAAAATAGAAGGAGAACCCCAAGATATTAAAAAGCCTGAAACTGAGGTTTATTAAATAAACATTACAAAAATTTCCAGACCATAGTACAAGTAAGTAAAGGAGATGAACTGGAAAGATGAACCTTTTGAGACAGTCTGTTGCAGAAGTGAGCAGATTTCCCTTCCCCTGTTGCAGAAGGGAAATCTGAAAAGATTTTCTGTATTCTGGAAGCAAGAATTTACATGGTTAAAATGCCTTGAGTACTGAAGGGTAAAACTGGAAGAACAATAAATTATTGGAAAACCAAATTATACAGAACTACGGATAGGATACGACAGGAAGGGTCTATCCAAACATCCACTGTAAAAGATGAAGATCTCGAATTATCTCAGGCTGACATCACATACTTACTTTGGATCAGCAGGTCTATGCCATGAATTCAGCATTGATAATGAGTACACGTTTTGCCAAACAAATTTCTAGACAAATTCATGGAGCTTGTGATATGAAATGACTAGGCAATCAAGCAGTATTTGAAAGAAAATTCCTAGACAATGAAGAAACAAAGAATGAGTCCCATAGCAGCAGTTCACTGTACTGCATTAGTGTGTAAGCATAGCGAACCATCCCCAAAAGCACATTTATTTCCAGTTTACTAAAAATCATCACAGAGTTTGCAAGTGGTTTAAATGTAATTAAAGATAATTAAAAATAATCTTACCTTCTTTTGATCTTCTAGTTTATGACTTACTGGATTCCTTCCATGTTTGTTCATCTCTGAAGATAAATCCATCACATTCACTCCTTGCCCTTCAAAACGAAATAGGTTCAGCAATACAGCAAACTAATCCAAAAATCAGGGGCTACAAACACAGAGACATGGTGTTTTTTCATCACACACCATCTCTGAACATCAATGACTTGGAGAAATGACTAAGAAACCCATCAGTTGAGCTGAGGAAAACTCTGCATTTCAGTCTCAGGACTTTCCAAATCAACATAGCGTTTTAATAAGCCGATGTTCAAGAAGAGAAATATTCAGCCGCTGCTTTTAACTCCAAGTGTTATCTTTCTTCACAGGTTTTCATTTTACAGAAGGTTACATCCTGACTGTGAACCTGTTGAGAAGAAGAAAAAGAAAATAAATAAATCACTTGGATTGATTTGTAATTTGCTGTCTCTCTTCGGGACTGATTTTCTGTCTTCCTCAGGTATATATGTGGCAGGGATGGTTTTGGTGTCTTGGTGGGTTTGTTTTGTTGGTAGGTTTGGATTTGGGATTTTGGTTTAGGGTTTTTTTTTGTTTGGTTGGGTTTGGGTGGGTGAGGTTTTTTATTATTATTCAGAGGTTTTTTTTAAGCAACTAATACTGGGGTTTGATTTAATATTTGGTAGGAGGAACCTCTGCCTGATCACTCTTATCCCACTCTACATCACAGTGGGCACACAGAGTGCTCACAGAGAACAGCTAGTGAATTCCAGCTACAGGCATCAAGGAAAAGTTAAAGAAAATTGAAGAGCAAACACTATTTAACTAAAGGCAATATAGATTAAAATTTTCTACCATTACCAAGTACTTCCTACTCAAGTGCCTTCAAAAAGTAATATTGATAGGGCAGAGAGGGAAAACCAGTAGTCAGAATACTAAATCTTAGACACTACAACTTAAAAAAAAAAAAGAAAACCCAAACTAAAAATTATCTCCCCCCAAAAGTTCTCATGAAGGATAGAAAAGGCAGGGGAGAAAAAAACAAAACTATAAACAAGATTAGACTGACAGAAAGTTAAAATCCTGCTAACAGCAAGAGAAAGAGCCAGTGCCTCTTCTGCCATTTTTGACAATAAAATCATAGAATATTCATGCCTTCAGTGCAATTGAAAGCCAATTGTGTTTAAACTGAATTAACTGAGTAGATGAAGCCCATATAAACCTAATTTGAATACCATTTAAATTCATTTTAAATGCATAACGTTCACAACATACCTTCTCTAATGCATATGCAATAAGAAATACGCCTAGATAGCATATTGAATGGCGCATGCTAGGTCATGCAGTCTGTCTCTAATAAACATTTATACTGAAAAAGCTATTTTCTCTTAAAAAATAAAATTCAAACTTCAGTGGGGTCATTACTGATGTTACTATCAGCTTCAGCTGTCTTTTAATCAGACCTAAGGTGCAAGTGTAGCCCTATTGTAACTGTGATTTATACTCAGGCCAAAAACTGTAAACATGATGGCTGAGGTTTGCTTCCAAAGAAAGAAATCCATATTTAGGCATCTACTGTGGGTTGTTTCGTTTTCCCTTTGCTTTGTTGGGGTTTTTTGGTTGTGGCTTGGGGGGGGGGGGATTTTTTTTCCCAGGCGCATAAACCTGAGTTTCAGAAACAAAGTCTGTGAACTGACAGTCGAGTCCAACAGCTGCTTCTATGAGGATATGAACTAACCTTCTGCATTTGCAATGGAAGCCACTTACGTTTATTAACAGAAGATGTCACTAGGCTCATGCTTTGCCAAACAACTCCTACTGCTTAGGTTTTGGCTTGGTTGTTGATGGTACCTTGGATTTCTTTGAGTATTCTCACATTTGCATTTTTCACCCAGGACTTACACGCAAAACATGCTGTGGCCCATGGAAAGACATTCTTTTTTGATAGCATTGAATTAATACAAAACAAACAAACAAAACCCACAAAAACAAACAAACAAAGAAAGAAAAACACACAAACAAACAAAAACCCCAAGGATGCCTAACCTCACTACTAAAAAAGCAGGCTTTCTTTTTGTGATCCAGTTACAAATAGGAGAAAGACTTAAGCTGTTACCACATGTTGGATGATTCCACAAGGGTGGGATAAACTCAATAAGCAGACAAAATCAAGGGATTGATCTTGATACAAAAAACACTGACTGCATGCTACCCTATGAAATATAATTTCTCATTCATACCTAAGAGTGTTCCAACAAGGAATATAATTGTAGTTATTTTCAATATTACAATGTGAGGCACCTATTCTTACCTGGTTTTATCTTCACATACATTTGAATGTGATATCAATGAAAGCCTAATTGTGCAATAATAACAATTCAGTTGCAAAAATACAAGCAAACAGAAGATGCACCTGCCTTACGAAATCATAGGAATATAAACAACTGTACACGAAGCTAGAACATGAGAGAACACATACCCAGAGAGAAGCTTGTTTCCCAAACACAGCTTTAGCTTGATATGCATCACCTAAGCGCATAACCAATTTTGCTTGCTATTCTAAACTACTGAGAATCAGCTCCTCCTGAAAATATACAGATACGCATTATATTACAAATACACTCACCACAGTAGACTCAAATGCTTGGACAGCATCATTTTATTCCTTATTTAGAGCACCCTGGGGAAGGCAGTGAAATAAATAACAAAATTGTAATGGATGTTAACTGCCCAGAAAACAGAAAGCAGTCATTAAAACTGCACTATTTAAAACTCCAGTAAACCTGGAATTTTTATAAGATTAAGCAGCAGATCAGATTCAGTAGCATGCTATAAACTTCCCAAGCACACCTAGCTGTTCTCACTCTGTTTCCACAGGGACCAAGGTGCAGCAGGACAGAGCCAGACATCACTGTCAGGCGCAGCCTGTTCTCACCCCTACGCATGGCTTGACAGGCACAACCTCTGATTCCCCTCATTTGCAAAATCCACAAATCCATAACATCAGGATGCAGGAAGATGAAACATAAGGTACTGCTGCAGTGATCAACATCTGATTTACACTTACAACAATTCTAAAGCTCAGATAAGCCTAAACCAAGCTGTTAAAAACCAGCAGCTTCTCTGGTTCATTTCATGGTCAGACATGTAGATTATATTACTCCCCATGCCTGGCAATTATACTGTACTAAGCAATTAAGCTATTCTGTGGAACTATATGATGTTTTCAAGCTAAAGCTGGTCAGAATGCAAATAATTTTGTTTGGACTGCCCTCATTACTTTTAAACATGCAAAGCACAGGGTGGCAATTCTTGCTCCTTCCATTCAGCTCATTGTTCCATGGCCTTCAGCCTTTTCAAACAAACAGCTGTAATTAAATGATCTTGGCTGGCAATTCTTCAGGGTTTATTTTTTGGGTTTTTGGGGGTTTTGGCTTGTTTTGTTTTGTTTGTTTGTTTGTTTTTTGGTTGGTTGGCTGGGTTTGGGTTTTTTGTTTTGTTTTGTTTTTACAGTGGCACCCAGTTTATTATTCAACATTTTAGTGGCAATTAAGATACACACAATCAGAGAATAAAATATCCAGAGTCCTAGAAATCCTAGTAATCACACACTAAGTAACACAGATTTTACAAAGTTATCTAAAAATGTAAAAGGCAAGGTGAATTAGAGCACTTTTATAACTATATTCCCTTAACAGACTCCTCACAGTCACCATTCAATAGTAGTCTTATAATTTACAAGTACTCAAAATAGTCTGTCAGATTAAGCATTCAGAACTGCAACCACAAGCTTAAAGGAAGTGAGCAAGCTATCCAAGCTAAGAGCATCCTTAGACTTTCTTGTTAAAGACCACACTGGGGAAGATATTTCACATAAATATTTCTGACTGGGGGTTAGTGACTTCCTCCTCTAAAGACACACTACGAAAGGCATTCAAGGTAATCATTAAGCCTCTGGTTTAGATACCTCTATTACTTGCCTAAATGCAAGTGGACTTCACACAGGTGAAATGTGCCTGAAAATTTTTTTATTTACTTCACTATGAGCTATAGTTACTCATAGACTAGTGAGGAATGACACCAGATCATGTTCTGATAATTAACCAGAGCTATCCTTCCTATACTACCCTTATAAACAACACAAGTAGCTCTTGAAACTGTGTTCTTACACTGACACAATTTTGAGGAAGCAACCAGCATCCTCAAGCTCTCTGAGGCCTCTTCCCAGTATGGCTATAGTAACTTACCCATACCAATAGCCTTACAATGGCCTCAAAAAAGGCTTACCTCTAATGATGAAAGCTTCTTAGCTCTCTTTGTAGTCTTTTCCTACAGGGAGGAAGCATTTAGGGTTTCTGTATGGGTCTAACTGCAAACATAATGATCAGGCATACAAAGAGTTATCTAGAAAAGAAGATGATGTCGACTCTTAGAGGATTTGAGAGCAATGCCAAAGAGCAGTGCTTTTAGCCAGCATTCTGAGTATTCAGAGTAAGAAGCCAGTATCTGTTCTCTGCAAACATGTATGATAGCAGTGCCATAGAAAGGCTTGCCTGCAACAGATAAAAGCAGCCTGGGAAGGCAGCTGATAAGCCAACAAAATATCTCTAAGCAGTGAGGCTTGCCTACAGAATTATGTCTTCTGATGCAAAATTAATTCCCATGCAAACAGCAGTAAAACTGGTCCAAATACACTCCTGATGCACAGCAATGCAAAAAGCTGCAGTATATACAGCTCTCTCTAATCAATTCAGTTGTTTACGCAGATTAAAAGCAACCAAATATGAACAAGTCCAAAGATGCTACTTCATTTGTTACATGCATGTGTGGCTGAAACATTTTTTATTTTTTCTGTAAGTGGTGTCATCCTATCCTCTGCATTTCTTCAAAGAGCAAAAGACCTCTTCAGCACAGAATGCTCTGCTGGAGTCATCACATTATCAATGAGGACAGAATTACAATTGTTTACATCACTCCTGGCTCTCACCAATGCAAATTAAAATATTTGGTTTCAAATTTGTATACATGAAAAAAAAAGGGGGGGGGGGGGAAGGGAGGAAGGAATCTGATATTTACACTCCTGCAATGCTGTTTTTCAGAGCACAATGCTAATTGTCTCTACATCATCAGACTGAATGCACAGGTTAACAGTGGCTCACACAGTGATTTAGCAAGTAAAGCTAAAAATAATATATATATGTGTAAAAGGAGACTGCTCTGGATCCTCTGGATCCTAATAGTCTCAGAAACCACTGCTTTAACTAATACAGCATCTCAAATCCTTTTGGCTCTCTCAAATCCTTTTCAGCTTTCATAGCAACCTATATCAAAAGGCTGAATGCTGTGCAGGCTATGCACAGAATTTGGAGCTATTAGTGTCAGTTTTATTTCAAACTTGGAACCAGTACCAGACAGGAATGCCTTCTCCCTTCCATCATGTAATTCTTTGGCCATTAAGCATGAGAGATAAAGACAGTATAAGAAAGGGAATACAAAGTTTATTTTTTTTATGGATACACCAGTCCAGCCTTTTACTACAGTCTCTCTGAAAGATCTGATGTGAAGGATGACAGTTTTCTTGCAAGCACAGTACTCAATGCCAGGACACATAACTGAGCATCGCATCTAAATGAAATTTGGCTATCTTACCCAACGCTGTACTGCTGCATATGCAAACTTTTTAGTGGTATATAAAATGCCTACATTTCAAGGTACCTTACAGCACTTGCTCAGAGGTGCTGCACTGTACAAATTCTACCTTGAATAGTTACTTCAGCTCCATCTCCATTTTCAGTAGGATATTTCTGCATTTCTGTCCCAAGTTGTTTTGAATGTTCCTCCTACTGTTGAAATAGATACAATATCTCCTCATGAAAACAATATGGTGTATTTTTCAGATTTATGCTTGGGAAACGATAGGAAGAATGAATATTCCTTTTTTTGTGTATATGTTAAACAGTTTGTCAGATTTGTAAACTTTGCAATTAATGTGTAATTATTTATTACACTGCGTGTGCAACAAAAGAGCTACCTTGGAAAAAAGGAAAGACACATACTCTGCAGAACCTGCCAACAATTCAGATGGGATACAAGTCAGCACAGAGCTGCAAGTGAAGGGGAAGACAGAACACATATTCTCATACTCCAGGTATACTATGGAAAGAGTGGGCAAGAAAATACAATTTAATCAAAAAAAGGCAAGCACATATATATGGACCTTAAATAGTTTTCTTGCATAAGGAAACTTTTCAGTTAATGGGACAGAAATTTATGAGGCTCATGAGAAAGAGAAAGACTAATTGAAAATAGTAGAGAGCTTGCATACCTTTGATATTTTGTTTCCTAGGGAGCTATTAAGCCTTCTTTTCTGTTGCTTTTAATTTTTGACTGGCATGCTGGAAAAAAAGATTCAACTGATCTGTGCCTGCGCAGTGGGTGTTCTTCTGGGACTTCTAGTCACCTACAGCTATTGCTCTACCCAGACTGCCAAGACACCTGCAATCCCAGACAAACTACCAAATACTTCTTTTTGTCCACTTTACAAAATTTCCTGGAAGAAAAAGGCAGTGTGGTTCTGGAAATAGTTAGATATATGGTAGCTCTATGGAAACTAATACATCTGGTGTTTCTCAATACCTCACTTATGTTAAAACTTTGCCACCACTGCATGAATGGTAATGCTGTCCAATGGGAGATGTGTGCTCTCTCGTTCATAGGCTACGAGAAACAGGAGCATACAGTAAAGTTCAACCTATATTGCTGTTTTCAGCAATGAATATATTAAAACACAAACGGCATACTGAGTTACTCTTATACAAAACCATTAAATCCACTTTCCCTACCTTACTGGAAATGAGGACTTATACTCCCCACTTTGATAAATCTAAATCCTTACATTTCAAAAATACCATTACATCACACAGCCCCTCTTGGCCTACTGCGAATTACTAAAACTCCATTGGATCTAAGAGCCAGCTGCATTTCAGAACAAAATTAACTCTATGCCTGTTAAAAGTGATAGAGCAAAAAATCATACCTATCTTTGCAGAACATATCTCTGACAATTTCATGGGCACTTTAAAAGTTGCCATGTAATTCTTTCAGTATTTGTTTAGTAGCAGCCTTCTCAGATGGGCCCCATGCTTAATCCCAAGAAATTACATATGGGTGCTGATTAAACACTGCAAGCAATGCTCCACTACACCTGGTGCCTCAGTATTCAATCCATGTCCAGACTAGTCTCTTGGAATTATTTTGATTGATTCAGATAAATATGTGGCTGAAAACAACAAACAGCTCCTGAAGACTGCACAGCAGAGATATAGCTGACCAAACGGGGCAGCTGTTTGAGAAGGGGGAGAAGAAGAAAAGAGAGGAAGGGATGCTAAAGAACTACAAATATTTTTTTACAGAAATAGAATCACATGATAAAAAAATGTACTCAAATATTTGAAGACAAAAAGCAGCAGTAGCTGGTGTCATCTTAACCATGAAGTAAAAAGATGACCTTTAATGGTGGAAGCTTATTAGTCTTCACAATCACAGAATCACAAACTTGTTTGAATTTGAGCTGGGAAAGACCTTCTAGGTAAGTTAGCTTCCTGATCTGCCAGTGAAGAATAAATTGCTACAGTGTGTTTCTAATGCATTATTCTGGCATTACTTTAAATTCCCAAGTGACACAGCTCAGTGTTTATCACAGGAGAATATTAAACAACCCAGTAGAACTGAATGCTCTAGAAAGTTTCTTACAGCCTAGGCACACAAGTTAAATTTTAAGCTGAATTTTACTTTCTTCAAGTAGACTGTATCAATCTTTTCCATTGCAGGCAATTGCTCACTCCGTGAGTTTTTATATACTGATTGTATCTTCACAGTTTTGAGCACAATCAAAAATTTCTTCTGTCAATATGAATATCTAAGCAAATTCTTATTTAAGCTCAAGCTTGGTTTATCTAGTTCTCGATCCACTCAAGTAAAACTCAAATATATCTTGAGAATACCAAATAGACAACTGCATATCATATCAAGATGTCAAAGCACTTTCTCAATTACTCCCAAGAACCTCAAAGCTGAAAGTACATTCAAAGGTTACATTAAAAGAGCTTTAACTAAAAATAACATGGGGCTAGAAACAAAGGAATACCTAGACAGCCCTAAGCTTTACTGCAACTGTGGGAACAACAAAGCATTTGAGGCAGCACTTAAGAAATAATCACTATGGGAAGTACATGGCTTTGTGTCTACTTAGAGCACATGTCCACTCTTGAACATTCTAAATTACATCCCAAAACAGTAAGGTGCTCAAAGTACAATGTCACACTCCACTTGTAAACAGACTTGCATCTTCAGGAAGAATAAAGTACCCAGTCTCTGTGAGACCATCTTAGGTGGGATTCATCTGAGTAAACACAGATGCGTAAGTCTGAACTAATGGCTCAGTGGACTTTCTGTAATTTGAGGAAATAAATAGGCATTTTTAGAATGGAATTCTCTTTATCCAAAGTAGCTTAGATGAATCATGACCTAAAAACGCCTACCTCTTTCCACGGACTGCAGAAAGACAACATTTTGACTATATAAGGCTCAGACCTTGATGACTGATATGTGAAATCAGGAAAAGGGAATCTCTTCTTTCAGATCACACTTCTTAAGCGAAAGAACACAAGGTTGGTACATTGAAGCAAATGTTAGGAAGTCATAAAAAAAGACTAAACACATTAATGCGTTTGATCAAGCCCTGATGAGGCAATTCTACACAAGTAATCTATCAGCCTTTTGCATCTCCTCATTCAAAGTGGAGTGTGGTGTCTTACTGTGGGAACATCTTCTGATCTTTTATGGGTTTTTTTCTCACAGCTGAAATATTGCTTGCTCCTGTAAGTGAGCTACTCTAGGGGAGCTATGGATCTGCTTCCTTCACAAAAGTTGCCTACAACAATTTCTTCACTGACAGCTATTCCTCCTCTTCCTTAAAAGTTGAATTTTGACTTGGCAAACAGTTTTTCAAGAGTCTTACAAAAACTTACCTGATTCCTTTGCAATAGGAAAGGTACGGATACACCTCTTGAGTACTCCAAACCCTATCCTGTTTATTTACATTAAATAAAATATATTGTATAGATACTTAAATCAATAATAAACCTTGTGAAGACAAAAAATAGGCATTTCATTATTTTCTTCTGAATGTTTGAAACAGTTCTGACACTTTGTTTGCCTCTTCATATGCAGGTTATTTGGGTTTTTTTGACAAAATCTTTCTTAGTAGCCTTAGCTTGTCCTATTTCTGTAACATAACACCATGAAGATCCTTTTCTTTTTGCATTATACAAGTTGCCCACCCTGAAAAATAGCAGTAACTGTGACAATCCTATGACTTCTATCTGTGTAGATACCACTCCTTATATCTCAAGTAACATGAATTCTTGACCTAGCAACATGTTCTCTCCTCACCCATATCCTGTGTTTATATTTAGAGGTTGTGAGATTGTTTTGTTACATAGATCACAGAAATTTCAATCAATCAAAGGCTCTACTTGGGACATGTTTCATAACATCACTTGTAATATCTTCTGTTATGCCAATGCTGTCTCTAGCGTTCTTTTTCCTCATTTCTAAGCACTTTTTAACATTATAGATTTTCTTCAGATCCTGAAAGCAAAGCTGGAACAGTGAATTGCCACTTGTTAATCCACTTTATCCAGCTAATTATAAAATCTACTATTTAGAAAGTTTTACTTTCCGTGCTTTTTGTCCCCAAAAGGGATTTAACCAATCTTGAAACACGAATTTTTTAGACTGTTCTTAAAAGCAAGAATAACTGTAAAAATGACACTCTTTCTTGCCTTACTAATGCAGCTGTTTGCATTTACATCAGAGGCTATTTCAGCATGAAATTCACCCTGTGAAAAGGAGTAGAAGACATCCATACCACTGATGATAACTTTAGCTTGCCCCTAAAGCCTAGACAACACAATTCTGATTAAGACCTGGGTAACACTTTGGATTTCAAGAAATACACTTTTACAGCCCATCGTTTGTCTGTTTCAGACAAACACTGGGCTTTGCTAATGTTTAGCATTCTAGGAACAATGTACTAATCCTCTCTTAAAAGTATTCTAAACTGCATGTTCTTGCATTGATGTAATAGAAGTTTCAAATTAACAAATCACTAAAATTTAGTACTAAGCCTACAAAAATATACTTAAATATAAGCACTAACATGTACACAGCAACAAATAATACTACCTTTAACGGCTTTTCCTCAAGGAATCTAGAGAACAATACAATTTAATCTCCCTTCCCTCTTGGTATCACAATGGCTACACATAAAACCCTGATCTACAACTTACTAGGTTTGAAAGCTTACCAGAGGCCATGCTCCTCTTTTAAACAAACACATGTTCCAGCTCTTCAAAAAGTGCCAAAAAAATTACTAAGTATGTTTGAAACATGCAATAATTAAAGAAAAAAGAAATGCCAATTAACAATGCAAACAATTCGCATTTTCTCTGTTGAGACAGCTGTCATGTAATTTGCCCTCCCAATTATTAGAACGTGACTCATGTCACAAGCGTGCTGCTGAATTAGACCACAAACGTGCACTGCTTGCAGTGCTGTATTTACATCTAAATATTGTCAGTCTCCCAGATGCTATTGGTAATCATGACACAGAACATGTCTCATTCAAAAGATAAACAAATGTGAAGGTCAGAGATCATCTGAATTGACAAAATAAGCACAATTATTTCATGAGATCAGACACATGAGAACTGAGTCTATTAAGGGATGTGAACAGTGTTTAGCTAGATAATATCTGCATCTCATCTATATAATAATCTGAATTTACCATTACCGTTATTATCAACCACAAAGCATGTGTGAAATAACCCCAAAAGAGAGATTTAGCAGCTGGGCTGAGTATGTATTTTAAGAAAATCTGATTTCTGAAATTATAAATTCTAATTTAATTAATTTGTTCACCAGATGCTCAGACTGCAAGAAGATTGAAACAGTTCTGTAAAATGCACTATATACTCTATCACAGAAACAATATCTACTGAATAACTTTCTGCATTAACTGCATTGTGTAATTGTCTACAAATATTAAGGAGTTTTACCCTAAAAACATGTCCAAGTCATTTTCTATAGCCAGTAACATTTCAGAGTAAAAGAGTAGTTCTGAACAATTACTGCAGCTAAAACTATAGCACAGAATATATATACATAGAAGATTATTATTATGCACAAAAATACCCCACATTTTTTACAAACTCACAAATTCAATCACTGCTATTACCCAGCATACACACAGATCTCAGATACTGTATCTCAATATTTAGATTTACTTCAACTATATTTACATAACTAAACCTAACTTTTTCTTTTAATTGTTTAGATGAAGCAGCCTAAACAACCTCAATTGAAATAAAATTGTTACAGTTACTGCTGCATAATACTAACAACCACCTTGAAATACTAGCATAATATTGATGCATTTTTAAAAATAGAGCACTGCATCCAAAATCCAGCAAATTTATACAAAGCAACATGATATGAATGAGGTCTCATTTTTATCAAGGCTTATACATACCAGGTATTACATTAAGAATGCGTAATTTTTCATCTTGTCAGCGCAAGATTCTGCATGAAAATACTGCATTACTGCTACTTACATATTTCTACCTTCCTGATGTTTGTAGATTAAAAATAATAATAAGACAACGCAGAAGTGGAGGTTAGAAAAAAAAGAAAAGGCTCAGAAAACAATGTATCTACCCAAGGAGTGGGTCACATTGCACTGATAGAAATTTAACAGTTCTTCAGGAAGCATAATGAACAACCTTATCTCAGGAGACCTCTGTTCTCTACACACATCAAAAATGGTGACAGCACATCCTTCCCAGAAACCAATACCAGGAGGAAAGCGCACTGCCTGAGACAGTTAAATCTATGGCATGTTAGACGCCTGCTGTCATCAGAGGCAAGTATTACCACGCAGCCTACCAAGCTAGCTCAGAGACCACAATTCCTCAGATTCCTCAGCAACACAAATCAAGAAAATCTCCATTTAATTTGAGCATGTTTGCCTTTACTAGCCTAGCAGCCCACGGCCTAATTTCCCATACCACTGTATCACTGAGCCAAGTCTGGCCTTTTCTTGGCAGGTGGCAGGGAGTCGCACAGGCAGGGAAGGCAGCCCCTGGGAGCAGAAGGGAATACACAGCTTTATCCTGCCAGATTAGGAGTGGCATTGATTGGCTGCGAGACTATTTTGTGCAGACATCCTCTGATAGATGTTGGATCTCTAATACTGAGCCCTTGAGTACAGAAAGAAAAGGGAAAGCTGTGAAATACTGGGGGTTACAGAAGCATTTGAATAAGCCTTCTCCAAAACAAGAACAGAAAGAAAAACCCACCCTAACTCAGCAACTGTGCTTTTGCATGCACAACTTTCCTAGATAACAGGAAGCAGAACACCATCTTTTGCACAAACATCATCATGAAAATTCATTACCTCGTCAGTCAATGTAACTGAAGCAAGCAAAAGGCTATGTACTGCACAAGAGCTTGAGAAAGGGATAGGTAAGGACATTTTGAAAGCAGTAAAGCATACTCCACTATACTGTAAACAAATACTAACAAAAAACCCCCCAAAAAAACAAACAAACAAAAACAGCCCCAACTGTCTCAGCTAGATATTTCACCCTGTTCGGGCTTAAGCCATGGGAAAGGTGAAGAAAACACCAGCTGCTAATGCCTGGTCGGGCTTAAGGCTTGGGAAGTGTAAAGAACAATGAAGGGTAAAGACCGGTTAGCAAAACAAAGCAGGTGGTTTGCAAGATAAAACAGGATATGCATCTCAGAAACAGACCAAACCACGTATTTGTAACCCGTACTAGTTTTGCTGAATCGGGATGATAAGGAAGTAAGAGAGTGGAAAGTTACCGCTTAACACTTAGTAGACTATAAAAGGGATGCCAGACACGAAATAAAGGTCTTCAGATTTCACCAGAGCTGGAGTCCGCCTTTGATAAGCCACACACAAGTGAAAAATAAATCAAGTTTAAAGCCATTTTTAAAAAAACTGGTTAAAATGCTATGTTCTCTGTGTTATGAATGCAGTTGTTTACCCTGAACATGCTTATTCATTTGCAAGAGCAAAGTAAAAACTGTCATGGCTCCTCTCTCCCATCCCTTTTTCTTCTTACCCCTTAATCAAATGAGTTGAAATAAACGAACAGCCCATTTTCAAGACTGTCTCATCAAAAGAAAAGGAGTAACAAAGATAGTTGATCTGTGCAGTTTACCACAGATGTTAGCAGCAGAATGAAGTCAAAATGCAGAGACCTGCGTTATAATTTATGATTGGAAATTGTTTTCATTAAGCACCTACAGTGACATTTGTCTGCATGATATTTTCAAGAACAAAACACAATCAAAACAATGCCAGCGTTTTATAAACAACACACTTTCTGTTCCAGCTTCCATAATCAGGCTAAGAAGCATATTCGCAGCCACTTGCACTTACAAGAACACAATTTTTTATCTCCAGGTGAATTGGCTAAAGAATTAATGGCAGTGACCATGAGATTCATGTCTTATCACCTTGATTTGTGAGCTCTTTCTTTCCTTTACATAAAAATTGTTGTTGAGATGACTAAAACATTTAACACCATGTTCTTCATTAGTACCAGAATGAAAAATGAAATGAGAAAGACTGTCTGCATCCTGTCCACAGCAGGCAAACATCCGCTGTAAAAAAGCTACCATCACAAAAGTAGGTATTAACTGGAAGTTTTAGCAGACCCAAGAGGCGAGCTGGAAGCTGGAGGCAAGCCATCTAGGACAGGGCAGAAAGTACCAGCGGGATAACTTGCCATACTGCTGCCCACAGTACATATGTTCTGTTGGTAAGGGATCAGGCAGCGCTGTCAATCTGGCATCTCAGAGAAGCCCTAAGTTATCTTGAACAAGTATCTTAAAATAGCTCACTGCTTTCATGATAAATAACTTCTCATATATTCCATTTACCTCATGCCTTTCACCAGGTAATTTTTGAGCGGTTAATATTAATTAGCTCTCAAAAGGCTCCTATGAAGCATTTCAAGAATAGAGACAATCATTTCACCCACACTTCTATCCTCTGCGGCACAATGTGACAGCTTCCATAAGAGCAAAATATAATAACGGGGAATCTAAAGCTGCTGAGGGTAAATTTTCTTAAGCTCAGATTTTCAAAGCCCCATTCAAGGCCCCATCTGGGTTCCCGTGGGCTCCTTTGAAGATTCTAGATTTCCTAATGAACCCAAGGCTCTTTTTTCAAATAGAAAACAAAAATCTCAGTTTTA
>JAOEHY010010068.1:0-14522 GCA_025447955.1 Psilopsiagon aurifrons
AGCTTAAACCGAGGCAGCTCTTTTAGGAGGGGGAGGTGAGTTAACAAACTGCGTGGCTGATTTACAGCTTAAACCACAACATCTGTATTCCACACGTGCAAAGAGTTCTATTTGAAAGTACTTGTATTTCTGCAAAACCCAACATTAGTAAAAAAAGATTAAGAGATATCAGAACAAGGCCATTTATATGTGCTACATACAGTGAGAAAACTTAAAACTTAATGCGAAAAATAGATAAATGGAAAACAGTATCAAAACACTAAACAAAAATCTGGCAAGTTAGATGAAAAACATCAAAGTATATATTGTCTTATTTCCCTAGCTTGTCAGTAAAAGGGGAAAGCCAAAAAACCTCCACAGTAATCTGAACAAAGGCTCTGTTTATCCTACCTTGGTACGAAGAGCATGAGAAATGTCAGAATAGAAGAGACCACTTTGACCCATCACAACCAATATTTTGCCTTCTAATACTTCATGATACTTCCAAGGAAATATACTGTGGCATTCTTCTTCGTTGTACAGTCTGTGTGATGGAGACATGAAGAAATTCTTCTGTGAGTCCAGACAGCTGTCTGGTTTAGCTCTGAATCAAGGTTAAATTTCACTGTTTGTGAAATTACAACTTTTATTATAGTAAGTTGTATGTGCAAGTTACTGTAATAGACCTGACTGTATCTGAAAGATATGTGCAGAAATATTTGTTTTAACTTGTTTAAAACTGTGCTGGTTGCTGGAGATTTATGGAATTAAAGGTATAATTTCATACTTCACTGCATTTTCTTTTGAAATTGGATGTTGATGTGCTTTTCAGTTGTTTAGATGTGTTTGTTTAGCTTTTACCCTTGGTTAAGACAAGTGCACTGAGGGATATGATGGTCTTAGAGAGTGAAAAAAATATTTTCTCTGCTTGCTATATCTCAATAGTTCCTATTTTCCCAATTAGTTTGTTGTACACAAGAGGATATTCATCATCAATGCAGTTCAAACCCATCACAGCAGCACTTCGGTCCTGGAGGGAATGGCTGATGAAACTAAAGGAAACAGTAAAATTTGCAAAGGTACAAGTTACTCCAGAGATTTTCAGGCCAGACTGGCCAAACATGAGGGTAACACATGGTAAAGAAATTCCCTTATGACTGAGGCATTGCAAGATGCTGTTCTCCCATCAATGAATGGCTCATCACTGGGCTCTCCTTATAGCTGATCTCCTGTGTTTGACTCTGGTGCCAAAGCTTATGGCTCTCCTAAATGAGCAAACACACACACAGTGTATAGCTGCACCAAGCAGGATGCAAACTGCCTGCACTTGAAAACTACATGCCTTTAACATCCATTAACTTTCATGTAGGAGAGCACTATGACCAGTTTGTTTTTAGGAATGATTCTATGTGCCATCTGGCACCACTGGCTAACTGCCTGAAAAACTTTACAAAGGAAGTTTTCCAGGCCACTCCACATGAAAAATCTGGTTTATATTTCCCTTTTATTTCCCACCACTGACAATCAGAATATCCATGGAGCTGCATTGAGAGGTGGTGGAGCTCCTGAGGCAAACTTTCCCTATTGGGTGAGAATCAAGGCTTTTGGGGTCTCTCAGGAGTCCCTCACCACAGCTCTGTCATCCTTTGAGGGGAAAGTGTTAATCCTGATTAAAGAGACGTATTTATTTAGCTCATAAAATCCAAGCCCCTTATGCTGCATGTGCTGCAGTGAGCTGCTGCTTTTAACACCTCAGCAGTTCTTTTCCAAGTAATCTACCTTTTAGGACACTGTCAACCTGCTGGTGAATCACTGATGTCCCAGTACATTAATGATGTATGTTAGGGAGCAGCTGTTTGAACTGATGCTGCTGTGCTGTGTACCAGGTTCAGCCCAAACCATTTCCTCAGGGCTCAGCAGCAGCTTTATCCTTTGAGTAACTCTCACAGGTCTGGTTTAAGCCCCTCTCAGCAGGAACACCTGATAATTTGAGAAAGACTGTGCTTTTGAACAGGGTTGAGTAAAGAAAGGCCACATCTAAGAAGTGGTTGGTGAGCTTCCAGTATGCCTTCTGTTGTAAAGCTTGAATGTGAAGAGCCCATTCCTGGAAGAGCTGTCTCATAATGTGGTGCTGGAGGAGAATTACAGTAAAGGGCCACAGTGTTCCTGGCTCTGCCTCCACAGAAGGATGACAGGTTTAGGTGACAGCAAGCAGCAACCTGGCCCTGCAAGAGCCCCATCCAGCCTGACCTTGAACACTTCCAAGGATGGGGCATCTATAGATATTTTCTCCTGTCAGTAACTCTTGGGTCACGGAGCAAATCCAGCACTGAGTTAAGCTGAACTGAAGCTGCTTTAAAATAAAGGGAAGGGCTTCCGCAAAACAGGCTCTGTGGCCATGGGTGAGCACTGTGCCTCTGTACTTGCTCATTAAGATGTTTGGTGCCTCGTTACAGATCATAAATAATTATTATTAATATTGTTCTTTTTCCCCTACTAACTCCCTGAACTCATCAGCCTTTTCTGGCAACAAGATTCCTCCTTTGTGCCCTGTTTCACCTGGTTTAATATTACTTCATGGGCTTTGTGATCTCCTAGACCTTAAACTTAGAAGGCATTGCAATGCACCAGAAAAATAGGAGGTAGAGCTCTATATGGCATGCGCACACCCAGAGGTCCCTCCAAGCTGACCCACACATGATGTGCTGATGTGCTTCACAGCACCACCTTGATTTTAACTTTCAATACATACATATTTAACTATTAATAAAGGCTCACAACTGTTGTGCTGGGCTTTTTTTAGAGAGCCTGCATCTATAATTATTTTCCTCACAAAGTAATTTTGGTTTCACAAGTAAATGCCAATCTCAGCACTTTCTACTTTTAATATACAATTTGATTTAGGACTAAACATCCTCTGCCTGCAAAGTAGCTATTTATTACAACCAAGCCTGCCTGACACCCTTCCTCGACATGCAGAGTTTTTCCCTCCCTACATAATCATCATTGGTGGTGGTGGTGAAATGTTACATCACATGCCTGAGGGTGCCTGAGCACTTTAACAAGGTTTAACTACAATATTAGCAATGTGGGTGAAGCATCCAAGTAAACAAGCCATAAATCAGCCCATAAAATGAGCAAAATAACCCTCTTCTACCCACAGTGCCTGCAGATTACACTTAACACATGGTGTCCTGGGTGTTGCTATATGCCAATATGGGATACATGGAAGGTTGCAGATGCGGGTGCTAATAAGGCTGGTTATAGACACAAATGTCCCCAGGGTGTCACCTCCTGTCCCTCCATACTTGACCCTCCTGCTTGCAGGGACTGAGGCTTTTCCTACACTCTTGTAGGGTGCCAGTTGGACTTAGAAGCTTCTGTCTGCTTCATTATTCCATTCATCAACTAATTGATGGGGTCCACTCACCAACCACTTCTTTGGCTTGGTTTTTTACTGAAACAGTGATGGTCTGCAACAGAAATATTGTTTTTTCAAGAGGAACTCTGGGAATTTCCATGGTAGCAGGCGGCAGGCTGCCCACAGGAGGGAACTGGCATCAGATGCTCATATAGAACCACTGTGATCAATAAACCATGACTTAAGAAGGATTTACATGATAGTCCATGAGAGCTGCTTAGAGTTGTTAGAATATGCTCAGTAATCAATTTACAAAAATACGTCAATATATGTGCTTGATTAAAGACTGTAACTGCTTTAAAATACAGTTATGGGCTGTTGCACAAAGGAGGAACAGTAACTTAACTACTCACAGGCACTGAATGTGATTGACTTTATCATGTGCTACAGTGATTCATATAAGACATAAAAAAACAACTGTCAAAAGCATGGAAGAAAATTTCAAAGCCAAAAGCCCAGCCATTCGTTCTGTTAACATCTGGTAACATGTTAATGCAGGGAAGAGAAACATCCATGCTGCAAATGGCAAAGCAGCCATTCAGCAAACAAAACTCTTCTTTGGGAAAAAAAATGAAATCCACAGAATAATAATTATCCACTGATTTTAAACTAAGCTCCAAATTAATAGCTGTTTCCCTAGCACCACAAGTCTCACATTTACTCAGAGAAAACAAATCTATCACTAAGTGCATTTGTATCTCTCATGCTTTTTATGTTAATGATTGGGACAAAATAAAACCTGGTTGCAGATAAAAAAATGATGCCTTGGAAGAATAAAAGGTTATAATTAGGTCAAAGTTTGCTAATAGCTCCTCATACCCACTGCAATGGAAAGAGAGCCCTGAGGGTGAATTAGTGCCTGAGGATTTTGTGCAAAATCCTTCATCGCTAAGGGGCCTTGCCAGTTCGTATTTGTGTGGTTTATAAGGTGTCACATAGTTGTACATTTTAATCTCATGGCACTGAGCTTATGGCTGACAGCAATGCAGAGCTGGAAGTATCAGAGGACCAGCCAGGGTCCAGGCCAGCTGAGCCCAAGGGAGGGCACAGTGCTTCTCAGGGAGCAAGGCTGGTTCAGAAGCTCCCGTGAGCCACCAGCTTTGCGGAGCTGAGCATGGCTTCCCTACCATGAGCAATGGCAACACTGCTGTAGCTCAGCACCTTAGTGCCTGGGGTCCAGCATTACAACTCCAACTATAAATTTGGCTAAAAACATCTCTAACCCATTTATAGAATGCGTCATTAACTTGTAACAGCAGCAAAGTGTTCCCATGATTACATTCAACATGATCTGTGTGTAAAGTAATATCAAGCCCATTGTTTCACTTGGAGGAAGGTATAAAGACCTTCTTCTGTGCAGCTTGCAGGTGGCTCTGTAGGAAGTCACAGCAGGAGACACAATGATGGATTGATGTGAACTGTCATAATCCTCTCGGGTGTCTCGGCACCGCATGCGTTGGATTTGCTCACGAGCTGGAAGGTAACAGAAGATGTCAGAAAAAGATGAGTCCTTTGAGCACCTTAAAGACTGATCAGACATTTCCTTCTATTGGCATGTGAGGATTTATAGATCATGTTAAAACAGGTGTAACACGCTGCAAGAGCTGAAGGCACTGTAGAGTAATGCATTAACAGCACAATAGCTGCCAGGCCCTCACCTCCAGCTCCACAGTTGCAGCAGACACAGGCAGGATGAAGCTACTTCAGTGCAGAGATGGAGGATTCTCAGTGTTTTGCACAAGATAGAGTGTGGAGTCCCAGCCTTGTCGTAAGTGTACATGGAGCAGGAAAGGGTCTACTGCTGCAAGAGCACTCTCTTACAAAACACATTCCTCTGAATAACATCTGTCATTGCTCCTCAGGACATGACACCATGGTCTCATTCCTGGGAGCCTCGGAACAAGGCAAATGGTAAGCTCTCATCCCTTCAGTATTACCCAAGAAGACAGCTCTGCAGCTGGTGACTTTGGGACCCTTTGTGCATGGGGGGACTGTGTGGCTCTGCAGGAAACCATGGGGTGCAGGGTGAAGGCCAGGCTCTTCCTACTGCTGGGGATTTATAGACGCAAGTAGGAAATAGGGCTGAAAACTCCATCTGGGATGGAGCAAATGCCTGGGTGGCACCTGTAAAAGTAGTGCTGTACTTCTGAGTGGGCAAGTGGCAGCCCCTGTTGCTGCTATGCCATGATCTGCACTTCTTTCAACACAAGAGGACACAAGGCACTTACCTCACCCCTGAAGCAATTACTGCAGTAATTGGTCTGATCATGGCTTGGTCCCAGAAGACATGGGGATACGTTTGGGTAAAGATGCTTGGGCCACAAAGGGGCTGCATCAGAAAGACCTCAGCTTACTAGAAATGATGAGAAAACCCAAAAGCTGGATCATCTTCTGGTATTCCTATGAACATGAGGCAGGTGCCCAGATATTAATGCTACTTTAGAACCGTCTGTTTCTGAAAAGCTACCCACTTCTATAATTTTTCCTTGTGAAAATAGCAGATATTTTAATTTGGGTTTTACAAGGATACATGGGAAATGCTGTACTGGTATCTGCCAAACCCTCCATCTAGAATCTGTCTTACTGAGGATCACATGCTCAGCACAACAAACCTATGGACATAATGGGATTCCTCCTCAGAGGCTCCTCTCAGGCTCTGGTGAGAGAACAGCAGCTTAATACAAAGGAAACTTTGGCATGGGATGTTTCCTGAGCTTTATGAATTCATGAGAAAATAGCTCAGCACAATAATAAATGCATCCAGAGCTTTGATATTTTGCACATCAGGCGGTGAAACAGTAGCAGTGAATAGATTGTACGAAGACTTTTGCCTTGAGCACTGCAGTAGCAGATGGGCTAATAAATACACAGTGCTCTAAAAGTGTTTGTAATTTCCGTGATCTGAGGGTTTTTTTGTCCCCCACAGAGATAAAATGCACAATCATCTAATAATAAACTTCTTAATAGATAAAAACCCTGAGCAGTGTAATGTGAACATGGTTTGAAGTACACTGGCACTACTACTGTAATAACAGTTGTACTAGGAGCCTCGTTGGCTTTCTTTATGAAGTGTTTTACTCTGGCTGTACCTGGCCAGCACAGAGGATTTCTGACTAAGATCTTATCTCCATCTCCCCTCTCTCAGTTTGAAGCCATTCCTCCTCATCCTTTCATTGCATCACAAGGCTGTTGATTCACCACTGATTTGCCACAGGAACCTTTATAATAAATTCTTATCAAGCAGTTTGATGTCCACAGATTATTTTCACTCTTGAGAAGTGCTAAGGTTGCAAACACAACTGCTGTTAGAGTGGCATGACAAGAGCAAAATCCTACTCAGGTCTTTGCATTGTGGGCTGGCTGTTGCTTGTGATACCTTGGGAGCTCAAGCCTGCCTCTGAGGTTTCATCCAGGGCATTTGCATTTGTGCTGGTTGTAACACCCGCAGCAAGATACCAAAACATCATGGTTAGAACTAACGAGCAAGTTAAACACTGACTAAGAAACAAAGATGGCAAGTATTGTTGTTACTTACTATTCCCATGGGTATTGTGAAGCCAAGCTTTCTGTTTATCGGGGTACTGAATTTAAGTAGTTTTTTTATTCAAGGTGCCAAAAAAGGTAAGGATAAGGATGCCAAGTTGCTATAGCAACCATGATTAAAGTGGTGATTATCAGGAATACCACACAGAATAGACAGACTGGATTGTCTTTTCATTTCACATGGAGCCATTTTTTAAAAAAAAAAAAAAAAAAAAAAAAAAAAAAAAAGAAGCTCTTTTTCTAAAATAAATACCATAGAAAAATAGCTGAAATACAAAATGCATTATACAAAATTCTTGACAAGGCTTTTTCAGCCCATGCAACCTTGCTGTTTGACCCAAAGTTGAAAGAATGTGCCACTAAACAGAATGCTTTACGGCTGAAGGCTATGTGAATAATAAAATATGATTTTTCATGTTTCTCACTTAGTAACGGTGGCAGCAGAGGGGAGAAGTCAATACTGATGTCCTACCATAAGCTCCTTAAGACAGAGCGTGCTCTTTTTTGGCATAATGAGGCTCAGAGACAACACTTGAGTACAAGTAACAGTACTGCAAGAATAAAGATCGCAAAGTCCTTACCAGTCCTTGCTGGTGCTCACATGAGCCAGTCTGCCTCTGACCAGCAGCTTGCTGCTGCTGCAGTCCACAGAGGTCTAAAGGCTGAACCTGGTTATTTGGTTGGGCTTTGGAGAAAACCTCAGTAGACTGACATACAGCAAAAGGAATGAGAAAGGGAGAGAATCATTCCAGTGACAGAAACACACTGCTCTGGGCTGTGGCTAAAAGTGTTTTAAAAATTTATTCTTCTTCCTGAGCTATCTGAAAGCTGTGTTTTTTTGGCAACAGTGATGTCTCACATCCATAAGGAACATAGAAAGGCTTGACACTAACTGGTTGTGATCTGCTGACTCCTGTAGCTCTACCAAGCTAACTTCAACTCCGCTGTTTCCAATGCACACCCTAGCAACAGTAATGAAGCCTTACTACAATTTACTGCATTTCAAAATTCATGATCCCAAAAGCATAACTGACGCTGTGTCTGTAGAAATAAATCCCTGCAGTCATTAATCTGAACCTTTATGCCAGACACAGGTCTTTTCACCTGTGTTGTGGTTAACCCCAGTGGTACAATATAATGCTAATATAATGAAAAGGAAATAACAAAAAGAGTGAAAAAACTACAAAAAGTAACAAACACAAGTGATGCACAATACAATTGCTCACCACCCAGCTCATCCCCAAGCAGCGATTGGTCCCTCCTGGCCTAATACCCCCAGTTTATATAATGGAAATGATGTTCTGTGCTGTGGAATACCCCTTTAGCTAGTTTGGGTGATGTGTCCTGTCCTTGCTCCCTTCCAGCTTCTTGTGCCCCTCCTCACTGGCAGAGCACGGGACACTGAGAAGTCCATGGTCAGAGTAAGTGCTTCTGAGCAACAACTAAAACGTTGGTGTGTTATAAGCATTGTTCTCACACTAAAGCCAAAACACAGCACTGCACCAGCTACTAAGATGGAAATTAACTCTATCGTAGCTGAAACCAAGAAAATCTGTTGGAAAACATGCTCTAGTGAGAACTGTGTGATTCTCATGTGCTAAAGCATTGCATGACTGCTAGGAGCATATCTCCATGTTCTTCATCACTTGCCATAAATGCTGGCTTTGACAAATTGGCTAAACAAAAATCATGCTGCATGCCAGCAGTGCTTTAGATCTAGGTTCATAGGATGATGATTAAGAAAAACATTGTGAGCAAAACTCACAGCCCCTGCAGGGAAGCCTTCAGAGCCACTCAGCTCACAGGTGGTGTTTACAGCATTACAGCAATCAATCCATACAGATGCTGAAGGCAAACCTGCTAACCAGAATACAAAGGGCAAGGATCCCAAACTGCTGATTTTGAAAAGCATGACTTACGTATAAAATACTGTGCTAATGACTGGAGGACAAAATGTAGTTGGACTTGCCTGTGAGCCTGTCTTGAACAACAGACTCACCCTCAACCTAGTGTCACTATCCTGCTGGCTCCTTACTGCACTAGTGGTGGGGCCAGGTTGGACTCAGCTTGGAGCAACCTGCTGATCTGGAAGGTGTCCCTGCCTGTGGCAGGGGGTTGGAACTGAGTGAGCTTTAAGGTCCCTTCCAACACATACTAGTCTGGGATTCTCTGATAAGATTGTGGAGCCTCCAAGGACTCCCCCTCACCCAAGCATCCGACGTCCACTGGCACACTTTGGTATGTGACACATTAGTGATCGCCTGCTGTGAAGCCAGGACCAGCAGAACTCTCCAGGCAGACAGTGGGACACAATCCATGGCACCTTTGCAGAATCCTCCCTTGTAAACAGCAGACATCAGTCTGCAGCCAGTTTTTTGTTGTTCTTTTTCTCAAAGGGAGCAGCTACGTCCATAGCATCAGTGACCCAGTCTGGATTTATCGTGGTGCTCTAAGACATCTAGCAACTCCTTCGAGACATGCAGCTAGGAAGGGAAGATTAATGACACATTTTAAGTGGCATTTACTACAGGTAAATGGAGCATGGTCCTGATCACTAAAGGATGCTAACGAGAAAGTGGAGAGATACGCACAAGTTAAGTACAAGCCTGCATCTGATTTTTGAAGGTCAAAATTACGATTTCATTGAACTTTTAAACAGATTATGGCATTAGCAAGAACAGGTACAAATCCTTCTGGGAGATACAGGCTAAGGCAGGGCAAGTAAAACATCTGAGTGTAGTATCTGTCTTCTGTGGATTTCAGTGCTACTTGAATCAATTTGTGATGATAAGTTTGTACCTGCCACAGAAGCCAAATACACAATCTGTTCTTCTGCCAAGTCACTATTAACAACTGCATTTCCAATTGATTCTAGGATATTCATTAACCAGGAACCATAATTACATATAATTTACAGACATATCATTTTCAATCACTTGCCAGGGAGCTTATTAAGCTCACTTTATGACATTCAAATACATTATTCTTAAAAATTCACTGAAAATATCTAGCTTGCAAGTTATCACAGTGGAATAGCACTGCGAATAATCAAGTAGATACTGATAACAAGAATTGCCAGAAATGCTTATATATCATTTTTGCCATGTGAGACAGGGAAGTACAAAATGAAATACACTCTTTTGTACATAAGTAAATTTAGTTTTGCTTCGTAGCTAAGCAACATTGACCTTGATGGTGAGTAATAATAGCAAGAAGGAAACATTTTGGATTAATGTTTCACAGTGACTTGTTAGAACTGGACTAATAGTGGGCAGCTTGACAGCAGGACTTTCCAAACCTAAAGTTCAGCCAAAGAACAAAGTGATGAAGATGAACTTGATAAAGAAACGACTGCCAGGGGTCCCAAAGACCACTACCAAGTTGTTCTGTGTATGCAAAAATAGGCGTAAACCTATGTAAAGTAGTTCTGGGAAATGTTATGAATATGCATGTCCTTTAATGGAAATATAATGAATATGTATATTAAACAACAATATAATCACAGCCGGATTGGTACTAGGACAAGACATGTTAGGAGATATCCCGTGTGTCCCAGCACTGCAATAAAGAATACCTACTTGCTAGCTTAAATTTTGTTGGTGAGATCTTGGCAAGTTTTTCTTTTCACATGTGCTTTTTGACATTCCCTTCAACTGCCTCCAGAAAACTGTTATGTATTCAAATGGTGGATTCCAAATCTGCTCCACAAACTCAGCTCTGTTACAACACAACTCCTTGGACTTCTTGTTTCATGGGCAACCCCTGCCCAACATCTTCTCTTCAATACCAGGCAGATGATTTTTTAATCATTTATTTACCCTTTGAGCAAGTGCCCTGTTACTTGGAGGGGGGACACCAGCGGCAAGCAGCCCTGCACAGTGTTGCAGAATCTCCCTTGTTTGGGGGCTAGAAATGTCAGGCACTGCTTGGAGCCACACAGCAGCAATGACAAGGCAGAAACATCAGCATCAGGTTAACTGGATTTTAGAGCAAAATTTGACAAGTCTCTATGCACAGTATTTTATTAACTTCAGGGAATAATTGCACTTTCAAAGGCTGTGGTCTTTCTCCATGGTCAACAGGGTATTTTACAGAATTATAGAATCATTAGGTTGGTAAAGACCTATAAGATCGCCAAGTCCAACTGTTAAGTTGGCACTGCCGAGTCCGCCACTAAAAACCCTATCCCTAAGTGCTGCATCTACACATCTTTTTAATTCCTCTAGTGATGGGGATACTACTGGCCCGGGCAGCCTGTTCCAATGCTTGATAATCCTTTTAGTGAATTATTTTTTCCTAATATGCAAACTCGATCTCCTTAAGTGCCATAAAAACTAGTTGCACAGTGATGCAGGCAATTGAAATTTCTAACTTGGGACTTTAGGACCCTCACTGAAAACTGCACTGAAACCCAATATAGATGGGTTAAATAAATCACAGTATTTTATTGGAAAGTGAAATGGAAAAACTCATACAAACATGCAACAGCTGCACTCTGAGCACAGCTTCCAATATGAATTGTATACGCACCTTGCCTCACATGAAACCAGGTTACAGTTTTTGAGTGTTGAACCAATCATTCTTCCTGCTCTTCAGTCCTGGGTTAAATTACACCAGTAAAGTAGACCGTAGCTGGTTCTCCCACAGCCTGCCATATTTACTCTGGTTTTGGTCTCCATTTATAAATTGTTCATGCAGTTTAAAATGAACCACACTGTACACACTGCAGGTTTGACATCATCCCATTTCTGTAACATGCAACAGTAAAGAACTCCTTGAAGATGAGGAAAATACTGCTTTCTCTGATGACTAAAGGGTCAGCTTATGAAATGGAGGTCTTTGAACACTATATCTTACAGTACAAGGAATAAGATAGCAGAGAACCAATTAAAAATACACAGCAAGCAAGTAAAGAAAACATTTTATTTGAATAAACCCGTAATTTACAGATAAACACTACAAACCTTACAAAGTTATTCAACTTAGCTTGTTTGATACAGAACCTCTGAATACTGGAAATAAATTAGACTAACAAATGTCACAGTCACAAGGAACTTTCATGTTGTGATTTTCCACTGTACTACAACATAATAGAAAACTATAAAAATAAGACTCTGTTTACAAAATATATTAATCTGTTTGTAAAACTATTGGTTAACTCAAGTTTTAAGTTTCATGATAACTTACACAGATCAGTCACACTGTACAAATATTTGAAAGATAAACCTACTCTAAATACAAAATTATATCGTCACACAATCCGACTATGCCAATTCATAGTTATTCCCAGAATTTGGATCAAAGTAACAGTTCAGACATGGATCGTACAGAAGAGTCTAAATTTCCTCATCTTCTTCAGCACTGAGGTCACTGAGGTCACCTGCATCAAGTTGAAGAAGAAAGAATAAATCACTCTTATTCGCTTAGACAGTAACATGGAAATACCATTCTGTCAGATGTGACAGGATTTTTCTTTGAAGTGCATAATCTTTTGACTCCTGAATTGTTATTTCAAGATAACAGCAACTCACATTTTTATTGCATTTCTGAAGACTTGCAACAAGCTGAGGTGAAATAATGTCAGACAGAGATTGCTTAACAGCTGGACTTTCCAAATGGAACAGTTGCCCAGAAGTACTTTTACTGATGGTGGATCAAAGGATTCGTAAATGCTATCTTTCTCAATGACCTTCTTAAACAATAACGGTTTAGCATGAACAAAGACAGTCCGTGTGCACTTAAGGCCTGTAAGAATTAAAGAATGTGAATGTCTGGTATTCAATATGTCACCTGAATGTCTAGTATGGGTAAATCTGTACAAAAGAGCTTTCAGTATTGGAGAGGAAATAAGATTATTCTAGACAATAAAAAATCAAAATCTATGCTTTTGGGGGTTATGTAAAATGCAAGAATGTTTTCAGGTAACTGAAATACACTGATAAAGCCATACAGACAGCTACTACAGATGCTTATATATTGTAGTTCCTTTTCTAAACCTGTCTTTCAAATAAGCTACATCTAAATTGTATGTTCTTCAGCTTTTTGATAGGAAATAATTCACAGTTGAACACAATTTGTATCTTGAATTTCATCATAAATGTCCATCTCATTCTTACACTGCTAATACAAACTGAATGTGCTTTGTATGCCCTAACACTCCACAATAAGTAATGGTCTGTTATGCTAACAGCAGCAGTTTCACAATGCTCAGAATCTGTTTACAGCCAGGATCATGCCACAATACACAGGTTACATTATCTAGAAACCAGAAAGAACGCTGGTGCATTAATGTGAACAGAAGTGTATGCTTTAGCCTTTTGGAATAGATGTCATTTTTGTTTCCTCAGTAGCATTAACAAACACTATCAGAAAGAAACTGCCTTTTACTGTAACCAAAGGTAAAAAGGTAAAGCTAAGTTGTTGCCCTCCCTGATGTGAGTACTTCATCAGTCCTAGCTAAATGAGCTAAATGAGGTTAACTGAGGTATTTTGTTTGGATAGCTCTTGGGAAAAATTATGCAGTGCAGAAAGAAGGCATAGAACTGAATGTCTTTTTCTACACTTCAGATCATGGCGCACCAGCAAATGGTATTCAATGCCTCATTCCCTCACTTAGTGTTCTACATATATCTTGTTTTTAAAGTTATGTTTCTATCTTTTAGCACCTCACAACATCCTGAAATGCATTTTAAGGCAATTCTAGATGTTACAACAGATTTCCAATAGCAACATGGAGTACTCAGTTTTGAACAGATTAAAAACACATACAAAAACTTCACTTCAGTTTAACTTCCTAAAAAGATGTACTAATTAAATTACATTACATTTTTCTACATGACTCAGCTAATGTGTAATGGTTGTGTTGGAAGGCATCCTTCTCCTTCAGATGGTGCATTGTGTACAACCTGACCATATGTGGGAATGAAGTGTCCATGGCCAAATTAACTGATAAATGAGTCCCTTTCAAGTAACATTTCCAGAGCTGTTTAGGCTGCTACTGTCCACACTTTTCGAGTTGAAGCTGCTCAGGATTGCATGAAAAGAACCTCTTGGCAGTTTAACTTGAATATCATGGTGAAAGCAAAATCAAAGCTTTTGCTCTTAAATCACTACAAATTAAAAAGTATTTTAGGCTAGCAAATAACTTGATTTTAAATGAAACCTCAAGCCTGAGATATACATTATAGAGGGATGAGTATTTTTTAGTTCAGAGCTGAGACACTGAAGATAATACCTCTGAATACCTGCCATATTAAATGAACGCTGCCCCATCAAAATCAAAGGAGATATTTTTTTTATGGAGGAAAGGCTTTTGCTCAAAACATTTAAACTAGGGTAACAAAAAATGGAGAAGGCATGTAGCAGCTTTTTCTGAACTCTTAAATAAATGCACAAATAAACTGTTGTTTGGATTCTGTTAACACTGGTTCCACAGTCACCACAAACTAGAGAACTAAAATAAATAGTGTTCATTTTCATAAAAAAATATTTTCCCTGTATTTCCTGTATTCTAGGTTTTAATACTCGAAAATGGCTTGCAGCAAATCTCACTTTAAGATACATGGATCATATTTTGACC